>JAWQRJ010000438.1:0-21294 GCA_033557515.1 Diorygopyx duplodentatus | reverse complement strand
AATATGCAAAATCGAGAAAAACAGTAAAATGGCAAACATTCGACAACTCCAACAAAATCCACAAATCTGTAAATTTCACAATTGACACATGTAAAATCGACAAATTCAAGAGAATGGAAGAAATTGACAAATTTTCCAAAACTTGCAAAATCAAGAAAAACAAATCGAATAAAATCAATAAAAAAAGGTAAAATAAACATTCAACAAAATAGATTGGCAAACGGGCAAAAAAGAACAGAATTCGTAAAATCGGCAAAAATATTGATAGCAATATTTTATATATTCAAATGTGGTAAATTGAGCTAAATAAAAAAACAAATTTGATCAAATTTAATGCAAAATTACCATAATTTGTTGGCAAATTCAACAAAATCGAAGAAAACCAATAAATTTGACAAAACTGAGTTAAAAAAAGGTAAAACCAACAAATTCTACAAAATTGGAAAAAAAAACTTTAAAAACGGACAAATTCAAAGTTGGTAAACTGGCGAAAACAACAAAATTAATAAAATCTAGAAAAACTTCAAAATGTGACAAATTCAACAAAATACAAAAAAAAAATTTGATCAAATTTAAAACAAAACTGATAAACTGAAAGAAAAGTAAAATTGACATATAACAAAATGGAAAAAGTACTTAAAAGTCAACAAATTCAGTAAAACTGGCAAAGATCGAGAAAATGACATCAAAATTACCAAAATTTGCTAAATTCAACAAAATTGAAATGAGTGGGTGTGACCACTCACGTGACATTCTCCCTCTAATCCCCCGATCTATTTTAGGAATAACTTCTAAATTATACGACTTAGGACATATATATGTTTAATCAAATAGACTATAAATTCCATAAGGAACCCAAAAATGCAATAATATACAGGATGTTCCTATTAAAATTTTAAAGTTGCATAGCGTCTTGAAGAAATGAGACATCCTGTATATATGAAAATACATAGAGAAGAGAGAAGGTCTGAAACCATGCAGCTTTTATTTGAAACCTTTTTACCTACAAGGATTATAAATGCCAGATCTGCAGGCCACAAACTATATACCATTAGTCTTAGAATACCATAATTCGTCCAGATATATCAAAATCTCACCGTCAACATTTTGGACCGAATGCATTACTTTCTCTTTATATGAGAGAAAGGAAAAAGCAACAGAATAATTTTCTGGTATCCCTCAAGAATTATGGCGACAAAATAGATTATTTCAACGCACGAATTGATGAACTTTCGTCTTCTATAAAGCAAATTGATCCATTCAATTTTGAATTTAAGGCCTTGAAGAGTGAGAATGAGATGCTTGAACAGGAACTGTGCGAGCTACATCAATACAGCAGAATTAATAATATTTAGATTACTGGTGTTCCTGAAAGATTTTACTGGACAAGAGATTGCACAATTTTTGTACGCAAAAATGAACGGAGCGCAGTCATCATAATAACTAATGAGGCAAAAATCCTAGGTCTGTTGAGTGATGGGGATTTATTTTCAGAACGTTCGAGGTTTAAGAACCAAAACAACCCACTTTACCACAATACTGCAAAGGCCGATTACGATGTTATTTGTTTAACGGAGACGTGGCTGGGCGGTGATATTAATGATGGGGCATATCCAACAAACCAACACACTGTGCATCCAGACATCTGGTACCAACAAGATGGTGTCCCAGCACACTTTGAACAGAGCTTTTCCAGAACAGTCGATTGATCGAAGAGGGCAGATTGAATGGCCTCCTCGATGTCCAGACGTGACAGCAATAGATTTTTTGTCACATTTTTTTTCTTTTTTTAGGGGATTTTTCGTCGACGAGTGAGGGAAATTGTACAAATCATCTGACAACCTTATGACCTTAAATTCTGATTACGTGCTAATATTATCCATTCAATAATCATAGCTCCTTCTGCGTAATCCCAAAATTAACGAATCGCATGAATTGCTAATTCTTTTATTAAATTTTAATTTGCCACGTTTATTTATGCACAGCCTTCAGTTGGGTGCGGTTGTTTTGTTTATTTCACGTCGCGAGATTGCGAGCTCGCAATAAAGTCACGACGTGGGCGCACGTCACTGAACAATCTTTTATGGTAATGCCATAGATGGCGCTTGCGGATTTTTTTCAGAAGTTCGATTCAAGTTCACACAACCCACACGGTTTACTTTCGAGATATGTGTCGAAAGTCCTTTTGGGTATGGATAAAAAGACTCAAGTAATAGTCATAAATTATAAATATGTGAAATAAATAAATAGGGCTACTTCGCCATAAATAATGGAGGTACTATAAATAACTTGAGATTTATACGCTTAAGGCCGTCTGAATTTCAATTTCTCTTTAAAAGTATTTCTGTTATTTTGGGTGGTATTCACACGTTGAAAACAACGACAAATTAACATGTGACACGTTTCATTCAAAAGATACTATTTAAATGGAATTATAAATGGGGGACGTTTCATGAATAGTAATGTACATTCACAATCTACAATGGTAGACAATTATTCATAAAAACTTACACGTGTTTCCATAAACTCTACGTGTAAACACTTACAGAGAAAAAAACAGATAAAAAGAACGCCAAATATTTATTTTTATTTTATTTTTTGAGCTCCCATTTAAAAATTGATATTTACAGGTGGTTAAAAATTTGACAGATCTAAGAATAGTTGTATGTATTTCAATTTAATTAGTTTTTCGTCGGGTGAATGAACAGCTAAGAAATTAACATGCATACTTTTAGAGTTGACCTTCCAACCCACGAAGGATTGCATAAAAGGACTCCAGGATAAAGAAAGGACCCACGCAAATTGTTTCTGCAGCAATGAGTAAGTTGACATAACGGATTTGATTGGGTTTTTTTCTTACCTAACAACGCGAGTTGATAGAAAAATTAACTGATCGATTCAGCAATAAATATTTATTACATGCTTATAAAGTTGTTAATGGTTAAAAAGCATTGCCAATTAATTTTATTCATAATTTTGCCATATAGGTGATTCATATCACAGGAACCTGTATAAGAGGTTGCATAAACTAACCCTTCAAAATCAACGTATGGTGTAAATCATTACACGACTTTTTCTTACCTTGTTTCAATGTTGATACTTTTCTTCTTATAACTTTATGAAAGATATGTGATGTACGAGAATTGTAATACGAAAAGTTGCATAGTGTCTAGAAGAACTCATTTCTTGTAGAATGCAGCTCTTTATACCTTTTGGGTAAGAGAAAGCAAAACTGCGTACAGAACAACGAAAATTTTATTTTTACAAAAATAGCAAATACCAAATATCATTACAAATTACTACTACATTGCCAAACAAAATTATAAATACTAATTTCTATCAAATAATTATCATTTCAAAGGGTACCAAACAAATTCAAAGTTTTGCAAGCCAAAGGTCTTTTCCGTTTCTTCCTTCGGCGTCAACGGCGATTCATATCCCAAATTTATCAACCTCACTTTCGGTCTGTACCCCAGTTCATCAGCAACGTAAGTCACCACCCTGCTAATACCGTCCCTTCCGTTCACGAAATACCCACCGACCTTAGTTCCATTTTTCCAACCCATCTCGTAGTGACCATGGAAGCCAATAGTGTAATTAAATTTGTAGAGCAAATCGGAAATGTCGCCGGTGGTTATTCCATTTGGAAGCCCATCTTGCATTCCGGGATACTTATCTTTGATCGGTATGGGTGGGTTGTTAGGCACATATATTGCGTTGTTTTCTACTTTAATATCGTCGACGATGCTGTGCGGTTTTGATAGCTGTTGATTTGTATTTCCGCTTGGGAAACCCGTTGGTGGATTTGCGGCGTTTTGGTTTGGAATATTTGGCGTGTTTGCAGAGTTTTGATTGGAAATACCTTGGTTTTGTATGTGAGAATTGGGATTTCCTGGATTGGAAACGCTGTGATTTGGAATTCCTTGATTTGGAATGCTTTGATTTGGAATTCCTTGATTTAAAGTGCTTTGATGGGGAATTCCTTGATTGGAAATGATTTTATTTGGAATTTTTTGGTTTGAGGTGCTTTGATTTGGAATATTTTGATTTAAAGTGCTTTGATTGGGTACTCCTTGATTAGAAATGCTTTGGTTTGGAATGCCTTGATTTAATGTGCTTTGACTGGGAGTTCCTTGATTTGAAATGCTTTGATTTGGAATTCCTTGATTTATAGTGCTTTGATTGGGAACTCCTTGATTAGAAATGGTTTGGTTTGGAATGCCTTGATTTAATGTGCTTTGACTGGGAGTTCCTTGATTTGAAACGCTTTGATTTGGAATGCCTTGATTTAAAATGCTTTGACTGGGAATACCTTGATTTGAAATGCTTTGATTTGGAATTCCTTGATTTAAAATGTTTTGATTTGAAATTCCTTGATTTGAAGTACTATGATTTGGAATTCCTTGATTTGAAGTGCCTTGATTTGGATTTTTTTGATTTACAGCGTTCTGATTTTCTTGATATGTAATCTTATTTGGTTTATTAGCATTTTGATTTCCAACATAATTTTGATATCCACCCATAGATGTTGTCGAATATCCTTGGTTGGAATTGAAACCTGGTGGTTGTTTTTCTTGATTTATATTCGGATTATTCACATCGCTTTGAGTCGGAATCTTATTTTGCGTGTTTTGAATTTCAAACAAACCTTGATTTGGTAATTTTTCATTTGCGACGCTTTGAGTTGGAATATTTTGATTTCCATTTTGATTAATAGGACTTGGCGGATGCTTTGGTCTCTCCAGAGTACTTTGTATGTTAAGAACAGGTCCTCCAAAACCTCCACTAGGCTTCTTGCTTTGGACGCTAATTTCATTATAATTCAACGTGGATCCGCTTCTGGGAGTTGTGGAAGACGGTCTGGTGACGTAACCACAACCAGCGCAAGCAGGTTTGATGGTTGGTTGCGTGGTAAACACTATTGGCTTCCTCGTAACACCAACGCTAATACCGTTAGGCCTTTCCGTTACCTCACCAAAGTTGGCTACTTGCACGTTCTGAATTTGCGAGACTGTAGAAGGCTGTTGAACAGATCTAGGTGTGGTTACCGCAATATTAACTGGTGATGACGCGACGCTGGAACCAAGTTGGCCAATTGGAAGTGGTTTCGTGGTATAAGATCCAGCTTCGGAACCATCTAAGGCTAAATCGAAAAGAGGAAATGTAAGAAACTTTAATGCGTGTGGGTTTGGCGTGTTATTAAGGTCTTACGTCCGCTGATTTTGATATTGCGCATGCTCAGGATTTTGAACCTTCCGTTCTCGTCAGTGGCGTAAACAGTAACATGGTAAACGCCATCTGCTGTGATAAAACCGAACTCTCCCTGGATTATTCCGTTGGCATCTGCAAGAAATGAGCATATTTCCCGAAAAATTAATATTAAATATTTGTTTAAGTACCTTTTCTTTCGTGGCGATGTTGTTGGCCATCTATGGTAAATCCAAATTCATACGGTCTGTTCTCGTCGTCTACTTTGGCAGCTTCCTTATAGAAAATGAGGCACACGTAAAACGTCCATAAGCTCTGCAGAGAATCGGTAAAAAATAAAACACTCATTTTCCCTGTTAAGGTTGTTAATATGCAATAAAAAATTTACAGTAGTAAAAAATTGAGAAAAAAACAGTCTTCTGTTGCATAATGGTAAGCGCTTTTAAGTACTTGAGCTGTAATTGTTTATCAAATAACGAGTAGATAGTTAATTTTCATACCAGAGGCTGGAACGTACAGATCCATGCGTGAATATAGGCCCATAAAAATTTTAATTAAGGTGTATTACGGAAAATGCACTTTTACCATCAAGGATGCAATAGGATAATCAAGGCTCTTCGTCTAGTCGATAGGAAGCGAGTTAATTTTATACAGAATTGCTCATATTTGTACTGGTAGGAAATTATCTATAGATTTAATTCGTAAGTGTAAGAATTTTTTGATCTGTTATCTGGTTAACTTCATACCAGATAACAGTAATAATCTTCACATACTGAAAAAATTATACATTTTATAAAGATTATATATAATTATTTTTAATGTAATAAATGAAAAAATACTAAGCCAATACCAAAATAAAATTCCCAGTATAATAAACTGAAATGTAAAAAAAGGACTTCTTTAAACGACTTCCTATAAAGTTAAAAAACAATGTAATTAAATATTTTGATATACTGATATACAATATTTTCAAAGATGATTTCAAAATATGGCAAGTTGAATTTTTTTTACAACCCTATCTTTGCTAAAACTGTTTCTTTTAATAAAATAAAAAATACATTGACAAATAGCAAAGTTAGTTAAAATCATATTACTCCTAATAAATTATTTATCATCTTGCACTTTATAAAGTGATCTGTTATGTGATTACATTCTTTTTCATTAAAATTCTAAGTGACCAATGTCAAGTCGTGATGTCACCTGCGCTCCGTAGAATATTCTTTTTGCAAATTACTTCTGCAACTCGAGAAAACTTGAGTACACAAAACGCATTAGCAATTGTATCATGAGTATGCTATTTTCGGAATTCAAGGCCCCCTTCATGATCGATACAAAATCCTTTAAAATATGCGTGCAATTAAGGTCACAAATGATACTTTTTCTTTCTGGTTTTTCAAAATCGCGTCGAGTAAAATACTCACCAAATTTGATTTATTAATCATAATTTACGGCGGCCTTTCTCTGAACAAATATTCTCAAACCTTCTACCTCTTACAAAACCACTTAGGAGAAGTCACTAAACTTTGGTTCACAAATTTATTTGCACACCTATGCGGTCATCAGTAAGCAAACACTTTGATCATAGGGCTCCTATCACTTGTAACGCAACCATTCACTGTCTTCTCAATATCCATCTTTACTTTCATCTTTTATTAGATGTTCTCCCTCCAAGCTTTAACAACTTTAAGATTTTTTTTAGTTTGGAAATACTGTATGGTCAACTCTTTGATAAGATGGAGAAACAATTCATTTAGTAAAATGTGAATGAAGATTGTTTATAGAGCAAAATATATGCAAAAGATGTAAAATATATAATGTAAAATGAAAATTGGTTACAGAGCAAAATGTTCTTTTTGGAAAAATCCAATATGTTTCAAATCACTTTTTAATTATCTGATGAAGGAGCCGCCTACATAAATTTTCTGTGCACCAGAGGAGTAAATATTATTCCACCAAAAACCAATAATATAATATGTCTATAATTTTTTATCTTTATTGAATTTATTGGCCGATTAATTTATTCTAAATTACAAAATTTTATTTCATTAATATAAATTTGAAACAGCAGTGCTAAGGCTGATGATTACTACTATGTCTTTTTAAACGCAGTGCCACAAGGTTACAATATCTTCTAGGCCACACATACTGTAAGCAAACAATACCATTTACCATGGCACTGAATAAAAAGTTTCTGTTACTCCTGACCTCTCTAGAAGGAATAATTAAACGAACAAACTAGTATATGAGCATCAAAATAAATAAACATCACTTAGTCACGACACTGACAATTCGAATTTATTGGAACAATTAATTCTATTTGCGGCTGCTATAAATGGAAAAAAATGATAATTATTTTCACGTATTAAGTATTATCTTCTAGCCATGATATTTTCAATAAGGATGCTTCAATGAACTGTAAAAATGCCCAAGCACAATATGGGTACGGCGAAATTTGCATAATAATAATGAGTTAAAGTTGTTTCGTTTGAATATCATACACCTACGCGCGCATTGTAATTTGTAAAAGGTTGTTGTTTCGAAAAAAAACAACGTTTTTGTTTAAAAAAATAGGTTTAGTAATATAAATAAAGCAACAACATTCAACTACACTGGTTGCTTATAATGCAAGTATAGTTACCCAGTATAGTTACAAAAGTAAAACTGTATTTTTTTATTAGGAGATATTATATTAATTAATAGATTAATTAGATGAAATAATGTATGTACAATTATATTAATCATTTTTTAGAGCTGCTTATTCTTTATATTTATATTCATTTTCTAATGGTTATATTCGAGAATATTTACTTTTATTTATATATTGGTTTCGTTTAAATTTATTAATTTTAAAAAGAGAATATATTTCATTCTGAATTTAATTGAAGTAGTTTAATTTTAAAATATTGATTTGTGGAATCAATGATATACAAGGTGTCTACCGCAGACCGTCCATTAGAAATATATGGGGAACGGATAAAGCCAGAAGTCTGAAAATTTGGATTTGAATATGGTAGGAAGAAAACTAAAAGATAAAAATATTTTCAATAAACTGACGGTTCCGGCTATACCGGAAGATCACAAAAGATTTGTTAATTTAAATGGAATAACCCCATTCCATTCTACATTCACTGAGATAAAAATATTTGGTAGGTGCTATCTAAATAATCACTTTTTGTAATTTAAAGTTTTCTTATTTCAAAATTCAGAGTTGTAAAGAATGTACGTAAGAATGCCCCGTCGGGTGTACTTCTGAAAAGTTCAATGTCTCATGAAGTATCAACATTATCGCATAAGTCTAATTACGAATATTCGATTTTTCAAAATGTTGCTGCGGTTGTATAATTTTTGCGAAAAAAATTAATATCTCGAAAACGATTAAGTTTACGCCTGGCAAACGTACTACGAAAATTGTTGAAAATTGAATGTAGATTAAGAAAAATAAGTAAAATTGGGATAATTCCATTTAAATTAACCACGCTGTTTTCAACTTCCTGAACAACCAGAACCGCCAGCTTATTGAAAAGATATTTATCTTTTAGTTCTCTTTCTACCATATTCAAATCAAAATTTTCAGACTTCTAGCTTTATCCGTTCCCCATATATTTCTGATAGATAGTCTTAAATAATTTCATAATTATTTTAAGTAATTTTTTATAGAGAAGAATAT
Organism: Diorygopyx duplodentatus; assembly: GCA_033557515.1. Classification (NCBI taxonomy): domain Eukaryota; kingdom Metazoa; phylum Arthropoda; class Insecta; order Coleoptera; family Scarabaeidae; genus Diorygopyx; species Diorygopyx duplodentatus. The sequence goes on along the minus strand of JAWQRJ010000438.1, from coordinate 12,419 downwards.
ATAGAAAGAGATTTAAGTATGAATCGTTTTATTATATTAGTATCTATATTTGTTTTATTTATAATATCGCTAATTTAATTAGTATTTTATTAGAATGACATGGGTTGGGATTAGTTTCTTATTGTTTAGTAATTTATTATCAAAATATCAAATCAAATAATGCAGGTTTAATTACTGCACTGAGTAATCGAATTGGAGACGTGGTTTTATTATTAGCATTTGCTTGAATAATAAATTATGGAAGTTTTAATTATTATTATATAACTTATATCAATCAAGAGGCCGGATTTCTAGGCATTAACCTTATTATAAATATTATAATCAGATATATTTTATATTAAAATATGTACGAATTATGTACAAATAAGTCATTTGGCCATAATGTTTATGTGCTTCTTTTGTAATTTTTGTCCTTGACTTAATATTTTGTGCTTTTTTGCATCATTTTTAATTTTTTTAGAAAAATATGCATTTTTTATGTTTTGAAAAAAATAATGCCAAAGCAGAGAATAAAATGGCAGATTATTTTTCCGTGCCTGTATAAAGACGCCACGTTACAAGTTATTTAAAGATTAGATCCTTGTTACATTATTGTTCTTCCTAATTTTAGATTGAATGCGATAAAAAATACAATATTAAGCAACAATTTTTCGTTTTGCAAAAGTTGACAAATAACTAACTCTCAGCAACAAACAATTGCAGAATCCTTACAAAATCCTTAAACAAATTACAAAATGATGACTTTAAAATATAGTTAGCTCTGTATACAGGGTGTCTACCCTATACCGTGCATTAGAAATATACATATAGAGAACGGATAAAGCTTTTGTCCTTTTGACGTGGTTCAAAATAACTTCATTAGGGTCTTTGCACCAAAAGTTACTCGTATTTTATTTTTTATCCTAAACATTTTCTTGTACCTCCAATATTTCCGGAGATATCTTCGGTTGTATCAAGAAAAAGACATTTTTTACATAAAACTGCATCGTGTTGTAATTTTTTTTGATTTTCTCTTAAATCACTAGTTTTAAGAACATATTCTAGACGATTTCTTACAGAAAATTAACTGCTCTTTTTTTTTATTCAAGAATTTTTATTTACCTCCTCTACTTTAACAGGTATCTTTAATCAGAGTTACCAAAGATGCAAAAAATAGATACATCATCCATCAGAAAAAAAAATTGTTTTGCCGGTGTGATTATTGATATTTCTTCAAAATTACGTAATCCAAAATAACTTCATTAGGATCTTTGCATCAACAGTTACCCGAACTTTATTTTTTATCTCCAAATTTTCTTGTTCCTCCAATATTTCCAGAGATTTCTTTGACTATATGCAGAAAAAAATAATTTGTAGATAAAACTGAATCGCGTTGCAATTTTTTTATTTTCTCTTAAATTACTCGTTTTAAGAACATATTCTAGACGATTTCTTACAGAAAATTAATTGGTCTTTGCTTTTTTATCCAAGATTTTGTATCTACTTCTCTACTTTATGAGATATGTTTAATCAAAGTTATGAAAGATGAAAATATAAAATACATCTATAAGGTGGGCGATTTTTTAAATTTCTCTCAAAATAATAGAATATAGAAGGAATTGTAAGGAAGTTTCCCACATAACATCATTTGCTAATTATTTTTTACTTACAAAAATTTCCCGTTTCTTTCGTATTTTCCGACGTATCTTTGATTGCATTAAGTAAATCGTATTTTTTGGACAAAACTGTATATTTCTGCAGTTTCTAGTTTTTCTCTTAATTTATTGGTGCTATAAATATTTTATATGTAGCTTCTTACAGAGAATTAACATATCTTTCTTTTTTTCATAAAAGATTATTTATTCACCTCCCCCAGTTCAGCAGATATCTTTAAGCAAAGTTACGAAAGCAGCAAAAATTAGATGTACCAGTTGGGTAGAAAATAAAATTCTATTTTGTCTGTGTAATTTTTAAAATTTCTTCAAAATTATGTAATTCAAAACAACTTCATTAGATTCTTTGTACTAAAAATTATTCGTTCTTTACTTCTTTCTTTATTCTTCTTTACTTCTTATCGTAAAAACTTTCTTGTACCTCCAATATTGTGAGATAAAATTGTAAGGTGTTGTAATCTCTTGGTTTTCTCTTAAATTCTCTTAAAATTTTCTCCTAAAAACGTTTTCTTACAAAGAATTAACTGCTCTTTCTTTTTCTATTAGGAACTGTCGATTTCTTTTACTTTAGCAGATATCGTCCATTGAAGTTAAGAAATATGTAAATATTACATCTAAGAAGCTTTTGCAGTTTTCAAAGCAGTTTTAAAACTTTTCCAATTGGATTTCGATACAGCAAGCGAGGTGAAAGGAACAACGATGTTTAAGCTGACAACAATAACTTTTTAAAAGGTATAATTAAATTATGGAATTTAGGGAAGTTGAGGAATATTATTATACTGGGAATTAGTTTATGTTAGTAAATAATTATTATCTGAATGCACAAGTGTACATTGTCAACGTTCAAGTAGAAATGGAACTAAAAGATAAAAATATTTTCAATAAGCTGGCGATTCCGGTAATACCGGAAGTTGACAACAGTTTTGTTAATTTAAATGGAATACCCCCCTTTTTTTAATCCACATTTAATTTTCGACAACTTTCGTAATACGTTTGCCAGGCCTTATATCGTTTTCGAGATATTGCATTTTTCGCAAATATTATGCTGCGGTTGCATAATATTTGCGAAAAATGCAATATCTCGAAAACGAAAACAACATTTTGAAAAATCGAATTTTCTTAATTAGACTTATGCGATAATGTTCATACTTCATTAACCATTAGTTGAGACATTGGACTTTTCAGAAATGTACCATGCGAGACATTCTTACGTACGTTCTTCACAAAATTGAATTTTGAAGCTTTAAATGACAAAAAGTGATTTTTTTTAAATGGCATCTAGCAATTATTTTTATCTTATCGAATGTAGAATTAAAATCCTCGTTAAATGGTATTGGGTTTCCCTATACCTAAAATGTATTATTTTGTGATTATTGAAGGTTTTTCGAGCTCTTCCTGCAAAAGCGATCCTTTGACAATACATTCATTTGTTGTAAATTGAGTTGCCTACCAATTAGTTATCAATTTTTATATTAGTAAGTTGAGTTGGTTGATTTCATATTTAGGGTGAAAAATGAATGCATGTATCATTTGGAAATAGAGTTACCAAGATATTTCACATGTTTAGTTCTTGACAACATAATGTAGTTATGGCTTTAGCTTATTTTATAGTAATCTAAGACAAAGTACTAAAGAAAGTAATCAAATCGTTCTCCATTCCTTTCTAAACCAATCAGAATTCTTGATTGGACTCCATTCACAGTTACATTTCGAATTTAAATATGCATCTATAACCAGTGTTGATGTCGAAAGAAGTTTTTCAAATTATACAAACATAATAAACATATAAGTCATCGAGGACAGAATATTAAAATGAACATTTAATAATTTCGTGTTTCAAACAGAAATAATTTTGTTTTTAGTAAAAGCTGTTAATAAAACGTTTTTCCTTTTAAAACTACATGTTTGGATTATTAAATATTATTTTGAAATATTTAAAACGTTGCAGAACAAAAATATGAAATAGTTTTCGATGGGTCGTAATACAATTCACACAGTTGTATACTTCTTATTAACAATTCCTTTTTAATACATTTTCAATAAAATTTTAAACTGAAATAATAATAAGAATAAAGGATAGTCTAAAAACTCATAATCAAGTTGTTCCAATCAGAAACGAAGAATTATTAACATTTCTGCGTCCTAATTTAAACTAGTTGTTTTTAGTCTGCTTTTTTGGACTTCCCTAATGAATCTTTTATGACAAAAATGACATTTTTTAGCCTTACCTGCAAGTAGGAATAAAAAAGCTATAGAGAACAGAATACTAAAGCATAGTCTTTTCGAAACAAACTCCGTGCTGGTGTTCGGATTTCTGCTCGTTTCCAAACTGAGTATCCTCTGCATTTTCCCCGACTTTTACCACCAAATTTCCTTCAACGAAAAGTTGTACGCGCACTAATTGCACACTATGCAGCCAAACCAATTATCTAACCGCATCGTTTCGACTGAAATTTCACCACATGTTTGACGAGCACGTGATTTTTTTTTAATAATTTTCGTAGGTGCGCTTGTCGCAAAGGCCAGTTTAAAATTAGTTCGGACGGCAGTGTATGGTCGATGTGCATGACGGAACCTGGCGAAAGAAGAGATCGATATAAGACACACGCAATTTCGCCCCGATACAGCCACTTTTCATCAGAATTACACAAACGTGATGTCACGTGAAGCTGGCTTACAGACGACACGAAGTTTATGCGCCAAAACCGCCGTTTGTACATCACCGTTCAACGTATTTATGAAGTATAGGGTAAAATTAGATCGTTTATTTTACATCCTGCGTCTTTTGTCTTTCCTTAATACTAGCGAGGAGAAAATATTACACACCGAACCAACGAGCTTCGTCCATTTTTGTCTTTTTTTTTGGCAATTACCAGAATTAATACATAGTTGTGGAATTAATTGATGTGTTTATGGGCTATTAAAGACTTTAAACACCTGCATTATAACTATAATGAGGTGACTAAATGATGCTTTGGAAATCCACCAACGACTTTATTGCGAAACAAAAGTATATGTAAGCCAAGGAATTCGAAAAATCCACATTAATTCTGTTTAGAAACTTTAAATCTGTTTAGAGACTTTAGTTTTGATTAAATTACCACATATTTTATTGTAGTGAAATAATTAGAATTGACATCAGCCAAAACCGATGCCAATTTTCAACAAATGCCAGTTTTATGACCCCCACACAAAAGGACGTAAAATCCTATTAACTGCTCGCACACAACAAACCCACGATAACAAATTTAACTGTGTAAATTTCCAATAAACACACACTGTTTGTTAAGTACAAATTAATTGGTTATTAGCACTCCTATTATTAAATTATGACAGTGCTAATTACATATGTTAACAACACATATTTTGTGTTTATTTCCTAAAAGCTGTTGGTCTATAAAAAAATTAAACCACAATTTAATTTAAACTTTATTCAATCAATAGTGTAAACACATCAAATACAATCGATAAAAAACTTTAAATTGTGCACAATTTTCGTATAATAAGAACTAATACGACGTACAAATTTGTTTGAAGACACATAAACACGAGCGACTAATTACAAAAAGCCAGCTGTGTGATTGTTAGAAGTTCATTAACAAGCTAAACGATTCGATTTTTATTGTAAAATGTGCGATACAAATACTATATATAGCCTTTAAAAATAGAACAACTATCATCCGTATTTGTGTATCACAAGAATTATGTGCTCTGAAAGTGTTCCTCTCCATTTATCAAATTACTACTAGCTAGTTTTTTTTATTACCCGCATTATTATGAAAAATATACAATCTACGTAAGCTTAATATTGGCAATTTCGTTTGTATTTTTAATGTATAGGCCTACAAACTAGAGCATAACCGAAAATAAAAAAATTTAGTATCGCCAAATCACATATGACTTTTCGATTATACTCTATTTCCATTAAAACGTAATGATGTATACAAATTAGTTCACAATATTTATATGTATGTATGTATGTATATTACGACAGGATGTTTGTAAAAACACATTTATATCGCTCTAGAATGTAAAGTATCAAAATTTACAATAGAATTTGTACATGGAACTACTTACTCTAGTTTAAATTTGAAAAACTGTTAGAAATTGCAGTGTGCTCTTTAAATTTTTTGGAAAAAAACATAACACTGTATTCATAGTACTTCTTCAACGAAGTCACTGCAAGCATTCAAAGTTTTTTTCAAAGACTTATCTTAACAGATTCTTTTGATTTGTATAATTGTAGACTTTTTTAAAAATATTTCTGGTCCAAAATTATCCATTAAATAGTGTAGAAAAAACACTAAAACCCCTTAACGAACTAATCCGAGATATCTCGTTGTCAATTATCTTTCTGATAATAATACACATGATCCAAATTCATCCTAATCACAAATTGAATAAAATTTACTCACAAGAAGTTTTTTTAAAAGAAAATATAAACAGGAAAAATTTTATTTAAGAAAAATTTCTACACCCCATGTTTTAAAAATTATCACATTAAATAAGTGATAAAATACACTTGTTTACCTGAGTAAAGTTAAAAAGGAATATCATATTTTGCAAAAATTCGTAAAATGTTTACTTAAAAAAAGATTAATGTTTTTTTATTCCATGACAGACCAGATGAGCTTCTAAAAATATTTTAGTCTAAATAAATTAGTCTATTAATACTTTTGAGTTCAAATGAAGATCTCTTTTTTGAAATACTTTGTTGCAAAAATAGGTCCGTTAAGGAGTTAATGACAAAAATAAATATACAGCCTGATTACCTCCATTAATACAGTAGAACCTCGATATAATGGACCTCTTGAAATATGGATAAGCGGGAAAGAATTAATTTAGCGATAAATCAAAATCTTGGTGATAAAACACCTGGAGTACGGGGTGTCTGTGGCTCGCATATGCGAGCAATGTAGCATACGAAAGCAAACTGTTTCGGACATTTAAAAAAAAAATCTCGTAAACCTAGAGTTTTAAAAGACTTAATGAATTATCTTCCTGTTTCATATTATAACTCTAAAAGTCATGGTTTACCTCAAACAGGTGTTTATCTCAAACATTTTCAAAATCTCAACATCACTCAGGTCATCTCCGCAATACTTTATAAGCTCCATATTTATGTTCTCCTTTTCTGGTGCTCTCCCATTCCGTCCCCTATCAATTGTCTCCTTGATCTCGTCTTTCGATGGAGCCATCGATAGTTCTTCTTCCCCAATTTCTTCGGTCCCCTTTATTTCCTTTCTGACATCTTTCTTGAGTCCCGAAGATCTTTCTTCTTTTTCCTTCCTCCTCCATCCCTCCATTTCTCGATTCCATCTCCACAACCTCCAGAACGGCCTCGCATTTTCTTGTATCCCTTTTTGTTCTTTCTACTCTGAGTTTTATTTGATTTCATCATATCCCTTTCTTTTCCAAATCTATAGCATACTAGAGGATGAAGAAAATGAAGAAGACACAGGAGGACAATTGGAAAATTTAAAAAGTTACAATTTAAAATCTATAATTTTTAATTTGGCAGCTGCACGTAAAGAACTAAATGTTCAAACGTTAGAAAATAGGTGGAAGAATTGATTTGATGATTAAGATGTAGCCAATGATTTAGAAAGATTGGAAGTCTCCAATTTCTGTAGGACTACACAAAATAACCTCCATTGCCTCTCCCATTTGGTTTCCCATATTGCTGCTATGTCTGCTTTGTATTTCTTCAACTCTGTTGTTGCTATTTCTTGTATTATTCCTGGAACCAACATTGTTCTCACATTCCGTGTGCTGATTCTTAATTTGTTGCACTTATTTCTTTTTTTGTTGCTGTTACTTCTTCTGTCCCCTTTATTTGCTTTCTGACATCTTTCTTGATCCGAAGATCTCTCTTCTTTTCCCTTCCTCCTGCATCTCTTGTGTTTCCCAATTCATCTCTCAATTCCATCTCCACATCCTCCAGAACTGCCTCGCATTTTCTTATTCTTTCGTGTCCCTTCTTATTCTTTCTACTCTGAGTTTTATTTGATTTCATCATATCCCTTTCTTTTCCAAATCGATAGCATACTAGAGGATGAAGAAAATGACGAAGACACAGCAGGACAATTGGAAAATTTGAAAAGTTACAATTTAAAGTCCACAATTTTTAATTTCGCAGCTGCATGGAAAGAAGTAGATGTCCAAACGTTAGAAAAAAGGTGGAAGAATTTATTTGATGATCAAGATGCAGCCATTGATTTAGAAAGATTGGAAGTCCCTGATGTCTGTAGGACTATACAAAATAACCCCCGTTGTCCCTTCCATCTGGTTTCCTGTATTGCTGCTATGTCTCCTTTGTATTTTTCCAGCTCTGTTGCTATTTCTTGTATTTTTCCTGGAACCAACATTGATCTCACATTCCATATGCTGATTCTTAATTTGTTGCGCTTATTTCTTTTTTTTGTTGTTGTTACTTCTTCTGTCCCCTTTATTTGCTTTCTGACATCTTTCTTGATCCGAAGATCTCTCTTCTTTTCCCTTCCTCCTCCATCTCTTGCGTTTCCCCCTCCATCTCTCAATTCCATCTCCACATCCTCCAGAACTGCGTTGCATTTTCTTTTTCCCTTTTTATTCTTTCTACTCTGAGTTTTATTTGATTTCATCATATCCCTTTCTTTTCCAAATCGATAGCATACTAGAGGATGAAGAAAATGACGAAGACACAGGAGGACAATTGGAAAATTTGAAAAGTTACAATTTAAAATCTACAATTTTTAATTTTGCAGCTGCGTGGAAAGAAGTAAATGTCCAAACGTTAGAAAAGAGGTGGAAGAATTTATTTGATGATCAATTCCGGATTTGTTGGAACAGACATTGGAAAAGTGTGTGTTTATTTACTTCTATTTGACACCAAACAATTTTGCTATGAGTTAAAGTTTTCATACCTACCTTATCATAAAAAATGTATATTTATATATAACTTTCTCTCTCCCCTGCATTAGTTCATTATATTGAGGTTCTATTGTATTGAAAGTGAGAAATATTAAACTATTGGAAGAAAAATCACAGAAATTAAAAATAGGTAATGTGATGGTGTTCAACAAAAATAACAATGCATATAAAAATAATTACACAGATAAATAAATAAACAATCTAACACAAAAATCATATATTTGGAAAGTAAAAAATCTACAAAGGTATAAATCACCCTGATGCAATAGTGTTATACATAACAAAAAGTGATGCAACAAAAAAACAAAAAATGTAATACTTAAGTAAAAACCGACTAGCAAACTAAATGCACTCACCATGCATAATAAGTACTGCATGACTGAAAATAATCTAGGACGCATTGGAATTTATTATCGTCAAAATAAATTCCAATTATTATTATATCGTAGTCAAAAATTTGTTAACACATCTAAATATTCTTCTTTAAAATTCCAACACTCTAGATTTTCAATCACACTATAAGTGTAGATGATAAGTTAGTTATACATGTGAACAAGAAAACAAAGGACGTTAACTGTAATAGTATTTGATATAAGTGGATTCACAGCCTGGATGAAAATTTCATTCTTTTAGTTTAAATATAAAATCGTACCGACGGTGCAAAATGTGCGAAATGTAAATAAATAAAACAATGAAATCAAGTGAAACAGATGCACACGGTTCTAAAATGTATAAATATCGTATATTATTATTATACTCGGTGCTGTCAGGTTAGTATTACAGAAAGGTACGAAAAATAATAGGAATAATCAATTAATAATAAATAGGAGATGATAACTAACGTTGGTAACTAGTAACAAAAAAATGTAAGTAATTTAATTTGGAGCTACTATAACTAGCAATCAAGAGAACGGCGATATTTTGATGCTATTTCTGTTCGCGCGATTGACAGGGGACAAGAAACACGACCCGCCTAGGCTCGGTAAACATTTTAGAAGACTTTGGAAATTTGGCGAAGTTTGGTTCCCGTTCATTGGCACAGAGTGCAAGTGTAAAACCTCTTCAAGGTCGCTTTCCCTACAACGTCAAACAAAAAAGAAACAAAAATTACTCTCAAAAAAACTTTACAAACAAGAAACGATAAAAAAATACTATGCAGAGTTTTCAGACCAATGTAAAAACTTTTGCGTACCGACAAATTAAAACAAGCGCTTTTACAATTGTATTAGTTTAATTAGGGTTTCCTTTGATAGTTTTACACAGACAGACTTGTATAGTCAAAAATTAAGAACAGCATGCAAGAGTTTTCACTCACCCGGCGCTTTCCAGAAATTCCGCAAACGTGATTTTCGGAATTTGCGAGGGCCTGTTCAGTGTAGTGAAGAGTTCCGTTTCACGATTGTAAAGGTAGATGAAATCGTTCAGCTGTTTTGCCACTATCGCTGCCCTGTCTTTCACCGACAATTTCAGGCTTGGCGGCTAAAATCAAAAGACAAGCTAACGAACGATTATCTAATGGATAATTAAAAAACATACCTTGATTGTAAACGGCGACCTAAGATAGTTGGAGGCTTTCTGCAAAAATTTTAGTACAATTTCGATGTGTCCCTCTTCCGTGGGCGAACTCGCCAGCTTCTTTAGGATGCAATTGAGGTACTGGCTAAACGTTTTCCTAGCTTCGGCAGGACTGCAACAGACTGAACGTAAGATTGAGGCAAACTAAGAAAAGCGCGCAGTCGGTTACGTCATTCGATTTCCGTTCTTCATCATATCACAGATTTGCCTTTTCAGGTCGGTGGATTCGGAATCGCGGACCACCTTCTTTGGTATCAGGGGCGTCTTGTGCCCTTGGCTCAGCTTCCGTTCGTAGCGGTCCTGTCTTTGAAGTGCCACTGCCACGAAAAAAAAACAATTTTCAAATTTTCGAAGCGAGGTGTTACCATCATAATTACCGTTTCCGCTACTGTCTAGCGATAAATCTCTCTTTCTATCGAGCGGCTTCGAGACGCCGCGGTCGGATTTTATGGTAGACTGGGCGACCTCCGGAAACAGTTGATTGAAGAGTAGTAAATTGAAATTGTGAGGTACCGCTAAATTGTAAGTACTCGTTATGCTACAGGCTATTGGTATTCCCGTTATTGGATCTGGAATACACGCAAAAGTGTTGATCGGTCTTAATTTGATCGCCCTGTGTTTACCTAAGTATTGACCGTATTTACTCCAACAATCGACGGTTGGAAAAATCCTAACGAAACCACCTCTGCGCTGAAACTGAGACCTGGCCATCTTCACGATCCGTTGCTCCTCCGCCGACAGAGTGAGCGTGCTGGAGGCTAGCCTTCCGTTCTGCGACGAGTTCTTCTTAGGCAGAGTGTTGCTCAAGCCGTCGGCGGAATGCACGCGTCGGTACTGACCAAGAGAAAACTGTCGTCACATTACTACATAGCAATTTATAATGTGATGTGGATTATAAAATAAAAAAATTCAAAATCAAGGTCCGTATTCATAAATCTTTCCCAAGGCGTTGCGGTGCTCATGCCCAGTACCGCATTAAACATATTTGTGGATCTTAGGGAATAATTTGCCCCTAACCGTGGGAATCTCATAAATTTAAAAAAATATATATTGCAGAACGTTTTTACTAAAACTTTCGTTTTGCAAAAATTTTCTGATAAATAGTCAATGCATATTTAAAATTTAAAGAACAAGATGTACTTGACGAAGTCCGCCTCGAGCTCGCCTTAAGGCTGACTTTGAAATTCGTTTGTGAATACGGGCCTTGTTGTATATAACAAGTAGGAAATGTAAGTTACATCTAAGATAAGTCAATAGCGACACCTGTTGGATAAAAGGTACAACAGAACAGACAGAGACCAAGCGGAGAACAAGTTAGTTAGTCGAGTAAAGAGAACCGAACGTAAAAGACGTTGTGTGTAGCAGTCAGTTTTTAGTTATAAGAAGTTAGGTTTAAGTGGATTTGCAACTTGTAACAGTGAATCCAATAAAGAGTGACCAGTTTTGTTGTCTACAATCCCTCGTTTTATTTTTCACGGCCAACAGGTTATGGGCCCAGATAACGGAAAAAGGCAAGGAAAACCCAGACAACGAAACAAAGCAAAAGAAAAAGCTCCAGGCAATAAAACAAACAACGAGGTAAAGCGGTGTAAAAATTCGGTGCAACAGACAACGGGCGAAGACAGAAAAAGGATGTCAGTGCGTCGAGAAGGAACACGACACGTCCGCCATCACTGTTTTTCGGGTCGGCGCCGGTGAGTAATTAAAACACAAAAAAATTAAAATAGGAAGGTGAAAAACTTTTAAAAAAATGGCACAACTAGATAAGTTTTTGAGCATAGAATCGCTGAGGGGTAGTGAAAATTTCGAGACTTGGAATTTCCAAATTCAAATTTTCCTTAAAGCTAAAGGACTCTAGGACATAGTAGACAGAAAAATACAAGAGGGTAAAGAAAAGAAGGAATGGGAACAAAAGGATGCTAACGCACAAAAAAATTATAAAAACAACAATAGAAAAAAGGAACATAATACATCTTTTGTTGTACATCCTCGAATGAGATGTTTAAAAAACTAAAAGAGATATATCAGTGTAATAAAGAAGACTTAAAATTTAAACTATTAGAAAATCTATATAAATTCACCCATAAAAAAGAAAATGACATGGCGACAAACATTGGAGAAGTAGAAAATCTAGCATATAAACTGAAATCACAAAATCAAGACGTCAGCGAAGAGATGGTAGTAACGAAAATAATTTCGATATTACCAGAAAAATACAAACACTTCGTAAGTGCATGGGAGTCAACACCAAAAGAAGACAGAACAGTAACCAAACTTTCT
>JAWQRJ010000437.1:0-21305 GCA_033557515.1 Diorygopyx duplodentatus | reverse complement strand
TATATATATATATATATATATATATATAAGGAAATTGAATGAAGAAAAATAGTACTTCTTGCAACAGAATGTATTAAACATTATGGTTTAGTGGCTATAAAAATAGCTACATCGAATGAATTATGGCAATGTCCTTTGTCGTCTATGTGAACATATTCAAACATTTTGCGTATACAGTCCTTTTTGTAATTTTCTCTCAGTTCTTCGGGCACATACTTCATCAAAGAATAGCCGGTGCACATGGTTTCTAAAATGAGATATAAACTGGTTATATACAGATTTTAAATAAGATTTATCAATAGTAGAATTACATACCTATTATATCGTCCTTAACTTCAAAACTACTCTTCATTTCATCAACCTCAATAAGATTAACAATAAATCCTGCATCGGTTAATGCATTCGTAATCTCCCTTATAGGTTCAGGCCCATAACGAACCGGAAGTTTTGGTCGGTTTTGGAGATACTTACTCCACGGAGCATCTATATCCGCGATTTGTTCATCCATGGTGTCTGTGAATACGTTTGGCGACAAGAGAATTGTACCAAAAATTTGGCAACCACTCTTCAACATCTTATAGACGTTTCTTGACCATCTAAACGTTGATGAATGAAAATAGAACTAACGAACAAGTACTTAGATTAGATTGTCGTTATAGTATATGACATGTATGTCATATACTATAGTGTTATGTATAACGTATAGTGTATATACTATAATGTATATACTATGGTGTTATATATAACACTATAGCGGATTAAATTGTATGTATTGTTCGAGGCATATTGGTACTATTCATGGATTAATACTACTTACGATTCAGTTGGAAGCACCCAATGGAAGCAGTAAAAGGAGAAAATTTTATCAAATGTATGTGCATAGTGATCTCCTGCAGTTTCATCTGCAATATCCATGGCAAGAAAAGTGATTTTCGGGTTCTTATTGGTAGCATTAGCGGTATCTATACCCTTCGCTGAAATGTCCACTGCCAGTAGGTGTTTTAGATGTTTCTCGACAAAAGGATACAACACCTCCTTGGTAATGAGTCCGTCACAGCAACCCACCTCCAAAATATTTTCAGATCTGGTCCAGGTAAATACATCTTCATACTTTTTTAGGAAATATTCTGCGTGTCTGGGACTATTGGCATTGTGTTTCGAAAAAAGGGTCGTATTATACATAATGCCACATGTGATGTAGGGAAGCGAATTCCAGTTTTGAAAGGCAACTACATATATAGTATAACAAACATAAAAAAACTCATTATCCGCATGCGCCGATCCTTAACAATATCTACATAACATAAATCAGCATTTGAAAGTTCAGAATCGCTGTCAAGGTTTTGAGATAATTCTGTTATCTCATATCACATGCACGTAAAACACAAGCTATTTATTTGTAGATTTTTAATTAAAATAGGTTCAAAGTGAGTGAGTTAATTATCATGCGAAGTGAAGTCCAGTTTTAAAATGTATTTCTACTGTTATAATAAAACTAAATAGTGTTCACTTGATCACAAAACTTTTTTGTTTTCCTTATACATGTTCCGATACAATGTCATGGTGCCATAAACCAGTTATCTCTTAGGTGCGTTTCAAACTTCTCGATCTTCATCAAATATATCCTGCAGCGAAGAATTTATATGGGCAAACTGCTCATTCACTAAATATTCTTTTTGTTTGTGGTTCTAAATTTCGGAAGCTTCTAAAATGACTTCTTTTTCTTGTGTTAAATTGTAAAAATTATATGTGTTCAATTAGGTATTTAGCGTAGATTGACTAGTCCATATTATAGATTGAAAACTCGCAATTGCTGGGAATTTTTTTTTAATAATTTCTTTTTTTTAAAACACGGTTTTCAATCTATATTTTAATTTAAATAGGTGAACACAGGGAAAATATATAAATCATCAGCAACGCTTACAAAAATTTGAAATTTGGTATAGTTAATTTTTGAGTTTATATAGGATTAGTACGAAAAGAAACATGAAAAAGGATTTAGTTTTAATTAGAGAAGTAAAAAAATGGGTGAACTTATCTTAGGCGGTGTAAGGGTGCAGTCTTCTTTTTTCGGGCCCTTTAAAACAGGAACTGTACAGGAACGGTTGTAATGTTTCATTTTGTCGGCGGAATTGAGATTAGAAGACGTCACGGAGAGGTCACGAAGAGGCCAAAATGTGTTTTTAACTTTTAATTTTGATTTACTTTTAAATATTCAGGAACAGAAAAATAGATGATGCTCCAACGAAGATTTTATTAGGACATTGGAGTGAAAAAGTGTTTCTCCTTTGATTTTTGGATTTTGGTTGTTGCTAGGTGTCAAGTTGAAAAGCTTGGCCGATTCTGGTTTTTTGTATTTGAAATGTACGCTTGTTCACTTTGGACAACATTTGTAGTTTTAAATGAAAGATTTGTGTTACATTGTTACGTATTCATCGTGGTGGTATCTGAAGGATAATTTTTAACCCGTTAACTGTCCCCGTAGTGCTACGCTTGTGTTTGTTGAAAGTTTGAAATAAAATGTAGAACAAAAATTTAAATAAGCAAAAGAGGATTAAAAAACCGTCACAACAGGTGAAAATAAAAAATAAACACATTAAAGGTTTATGTCATAACATTACAATATGTAGGTAAATTAGGTATTTACATCCGCACTGTATAAACTGTTAAAAAACATATTTCATTTTACGATTCACATATTGTGTGAACAAAAAGTACTGACGCCGTCAGTATAGTATATTAATTAATATTTCTTGCAACAGAATGTCTTAAACATTACGGCTTAGTAGCTATAAAAATTGCTACGTCGAATGAATGGTGCCAGTGTCCTTTGTCATCTATGTGAATGTGTTCAAAAATTTTACATAAATAGTCCTTTTTGTAATCTTCCCTGATCTCTTCAGGCACATACTTCATCAAAGAACAGCCGGTGTACATCATATCTAAAATAATACGTAACATTTTTATATACAGACTTCAAATAAGATTTATCAATTGTAAAATTACGTACTTATTAAATCTTCCTTAACTTCAAAACTATTTTTTACTGCCTCAACCTCAATAAGATTAACAATAAATCCTGCATCGGTTAATGCATTCGTAATTTCCCTTATAGGTTCAACTCCATGACGAATTGGTAGTTTTGGTCGGTTTCGGATGTACTTATTCCACGGAGCATCTACTTCAGCGATTTGTTTATCCAAGCTGTCTGTGAGGAAGTTTGGAGACAACATGATTGTACCAAAAATTTGGCAACCACTCTTCAACATCTTATAGACGTTTTTTGACCATCTAAATATTGAAAATAAAACTATCGAATAAGTACTTAGGTACTATTACGTCAATCACCATATCTTTGCGCGTTTATCATAGTGTCATATATAACTCTACAACGTATCTAATTGTAAGTATTTTCCGAAGTATATTAGTACTACTTACGATTCAGTTGGTAGCACCCAATGGAAGCAGTAAAAGGCGAAAATTTTATCAAATGTATGTGCATAGTGATCTGCTGCACTTTCATCTGCAATATCCATGGTAAGAAAAGTGATTTTCGGGTTCTTATTGGTAGCATTAGCGGTTTCTATACCCTTCGCTGAAATGTCCACTGCCAGTAGATGTTTTAGACGTTTCTCAACAAAAGGATACAACACCTCCTTGGTAATGAGTCCGTCGCAGCAACCCACCTCCAAGATATTTTCGGATCTGGTCCAGGTAAATACATCTTTATACTTTTTTAGGAAATATTCTGCGTGTCGGGGACTATTGGCATTGTGTTTAGAAAAATGGAGCGCGTTATACATAATGGCGCATGTGGTGTAGAGAAGTCAATTCGAGTTTTGAAAGGCATATACTTCGTATATATACTTAGTATAACCTGTATACTTAGTATAGCAAAGATTCAAAAAAAACTCGTTATCGACGTGTGCCCGTCCTTAACAATATCTACATTACAATAAATAAACATTTGGACGTTTACTACCTCAGTCAAGGTTTTGAGACAATTCCGCTATCTCATATCCTACGCACGTACACCACAAAAGCGCGGTTTATTTTTGGATTTTTAATTAACAGTCGGTTCAAAAGTGAATAGGTAAATTATCAAGCTTACACTGGAGTTTTAAAATGTATTCTATTGCTATAAAAAAAACAAATTAATATCCGACAAATACTTTATCTTTTCCCTTATACATATTTCTATACACTTGTCGTGGTATTATAACACTTCAGACTTCTTGATCTTCATCCAATACATCCACCAGCGAAGAATTTATAAGGGAAATCTGCTCACTCATTAGAGATACGTGGGTAAGGTATTAATCCGGGGTATTAATCCGTACTGTAAAAAAACTGTTAAACAAAGAAGATATTTCATTTTACGATTAATGTCCTAAACCAAAAGTACTTGACTTGAATATAATTGTAATTCATTTTGGAGTATCAAGACGACAAAATTAATGGCCTTTTCGTCCTGTACAATACTATATTTTTTTTATTTGTAGCATAATAATGCATAGCGCAGAAAATCATGTTGCAGCTATTTGCTTGCTGGGATACTGTTCTTTCTCTATTTCATGTTTCGCGAAACTATTAGTTTCTGTTGATAACATTTTCCAAAAGTTCATATTCAACATTCATCATTAAACTGTAATAACTTAGGATTAGCACCTGGTTTGCGCAGAGTCATCGCAATTTACACCTAGCGAGTCAGTAATTTCTTTATTTCAAGCACATATTCTATCTATTTCCTTCCAAATCCTGGTATCCTGGAAACGGTAAGAGCTACTGACAATAAAAATGGAACAATATGGGGTATTTATCTAAGCTTCTTCTGTTTTTCCAAAAAAATGCATCGCCTACTACTGTCTTGAAAAAACTGAAAATCGTCATTTTCCCCAAATATCATACTCATATTATTTAACGTACCAAAAAATTTCGAAGAAAAAGACATCAAAACATTCTGTAGGATAAATACTAAAAATATTTTTTACCTTGCACCAGTTTCGGGATGTGACCCAAAGTTGTATTTTTGTTAATGGAAACCATAAATGATTTTGACATTGTTAAATTACTTGATATTTTCCCTTTCCAACGAGAAGGTTCGAGGTATTACTTTCATAATTTAAGAGATGTGAGGAAAAAACATATTCCACACCGATTTTAACCCACATCACACAATCCATGATTAAGAACTATGTTTTGTTTTCAAAACAAAAGTCTACATATCTGGTACTTATTATCTTTTGTGCTTTAGTAGATTAAAGAAAAAAGGTTTTCTGAAAAAACAGTTCTGCTCAAATTTAGTACGTCAATAAATTGCAACAAAAAGGAAACATAGAAGCAATAAACTTGGTAACATTGAACATGGAAGCAATAAACATGGTAACAGTAAACAGGATAACAATAAACACACTAACAATAAACATGGTAAAAATAAACATGGTAAAAATAAACATGATAAAAATAAGCACGATAACAATAAACTAAAACTTTCCTACAAAAGATATTCAATATGGCGGCCCTTTACTTCTAATCATTTGGTAGCACGCTTATCGACACATTTTCTACAATTCATTAATTGACGAACGGAGTTGAAAGCCTGTATGACACTTTGTTGCAAATCATTAATACTGTTGTAACCCTTTCCGTATACCACATTATTTATACGGCCCCACAGCAAAATGTCTAGTTGGGACAAATCTGGAGATCTCGCAGGCCATCGTATGAGACCGTCTGTTGTAATACACCGATTTCCATACCTTTGTTGCTAAATATTCAGCAACAATTCTTAAATTCTGTGCCGGGCGCCGTCCTGCTGAAAGAAAACAACTCTCTCCTCTTGAATTGTTAGATAATCCATCGCATCTTCAATTTCCTGTTGCAGCAGTGGGGATATCTGTTTGAGTTAAGTGTTACGTTAAAAATAAACGGATCTATTAGACGGTTTCCGAAAATGCCGCACCACACGTTAAATCCAAATCGTTCCTGAAAATGTGACTGTCAAACTATTTTCGGATTTTCATTACTCCAATAATGGTAATTATTTCGAAAGTAAATGCCGTTGTTTGTAAATCGACTTTCATCACTCTAGGATTTTATCACGAATTTTAATAGGAAAAGTCAATCACTTACGATTTGATTGGTACCAAATGTAACTCGCCTTTCATAATCAATTTTCTTCATTTCTTGACATATCATTGCGCTCAGTGGGGATTTTTCTTACTTTGAGCCTACCTTTTGGTAGGCTCAATATTAACCACACCTAGCACATCTATTTGGGCATCTTCATTTTCTTTTTGGTATGTTGCAGAATGCACTACAGTAAAGCACCTTCTAGTAGATTTTGCTCGAGTCGGTGAAATAAAGTTCTATGAGGCTGCTCTCTGTCGGGGTATAAATTTAAATATTCATTTACTGCCGCAGTTGAATTTCGATTGCACATTATGTAGATAACAAATATATCCGTTCTTTCATAGTTTGAGAACGCCATTAACAATGTAGAATGTGAATAATTGACGGCAACTACAACTTATGACACAAGAGTGGTTTAACAATAGTGTTGACAGATGAGTAGTCTTTTGTTTCAATCATGGATATTGTGACGTGCGTTAAAATCTGTGTGCAATATGATTTTTCTTCGTATCTCCTAAACCATGAAAGACAAATACTTCGAACCTTATATCGTTGGAAAGGGAAAAAATCAAGCAATTTAGTAGTGCCAAAATCAACTATGGTTTCCAATTAAAATACTACAACTTATCTCATAGCTCGAAATTGGTGTAAGGTAAAATATATTTTTATAATCCATCCTACAGAATGTTTCGATATATACAACTTTTTCCCTCGAAATTTTTTGATGCGATAAATAATATGGAAAATATTCACATATGAAGAAAATTACAATTTTCAGTTTTTCAGGATATGTAACAGGCGATGCATTTTTTTGGAAAAACAAAGGGTCAGAACAGCTTAGATAAACACACCCATATTGTTCCATTTAACCGAGTCTGTAGCTCTTACCGTTTCCAAGATACCAATGAAAATACAAATGAATTTTAACAGTAAGAACTATGGAATTTGTGTTATTCTTTTTAGAATAAGTAAACAAAAAATAGGTCCCAAAACACAGATCATTCTTTCCATCAGTCAATAACGTTTTAAGTTATGAGATCCCCAAATTCCAACGTCCCCTTGTGAGATTATTTTTTCTATACTCTGTTGTTGTTTTTTAAAAAGGACGAACAGAAAAAAAGATAAGTGTACACTATAAAAATTTGGTAACAATTTTTTACACCAATTCTCAGGTTTACATAACATTAAATTGTGTGTAATAACATAAATAAAGACACCCTATAACATATTTTTCGCACTTCCTGCATAATTTAATCTTTTTGTTTTTTACTGCAACCACCCCTCTTATTTGTGTCGGTACCAATTCAATGGGGTTTAGCTCTCGGCGGTATTGTGGATGTTGCAAGACATGTTTATTTACAATACTTCGCGATTTCAAATGTTGAATCACTCGTAGAACTTCAGCGCAAATCATACGATGATTCGTGCTACAATAATTATTTCATGTTTTTTGATTGTAGCCATTCTTGTATATTCGAATTCTTCCGCGTTGTTGTTGACTTGTCTAGTAACTTAGATAAAATGCTTCGGAACCATTCACTGAATACAGAGGCATGCATATCCTTGTGCTAATCTGCCGTTTTCCTACGTGGAAATATTAAGTCATCATCTAAAAATCCGACAGCTGATCCTATATGAAGAACGATAAGTGGCCGTCCTTTTCCTGAAAGATCTTTCAGTCCTGTTATCAGTTCTGGGGCAAAGACCTTTTATGCTATTGTCTGTTAAAATGCTTTGTTTCATGTGGCCTTCATTTAACTTATCTATGACTTACCATCTAAGTGATAAATTGTCTTCCTTCTGCTCTAAACGTGGTCATACTGGTGAGACATTTGCGAAAAGAGATTATTGTTAGACTCGCTTGTTAGAACAAGCGAGTTTTTGCTATTCCCAACGAAATTTAAAATAAAGGGACACACTTTAGTGAAAGCTGCGACATCCACCAAGAAGCCCTCCCCAATCCCAAAAAAGGCGAGGAGAGGAAAATTCAGGACGCATTAACATAATTAAATAAATCACAACTCAACACGTACACATCTCCAGAAACATATTTATAACACCCCACCATCAATATACATAACACATTCCCCAATTCCCAACCGCTATTAGATTATTTTTCCCACTCCGTTCCCTTTGAACGCAGTCCGACGTTGCGAGGGGTGCGCACCCGTTAAAATGGCGTCAGCCGCTCCGCCGCACCCCTCCGGCAACACTTACCGAACAACAAATTTTTGCATCCGTCTGTCCAGGGGTGACGCGCATTGCGGTTTGGACGACCGGGTGATCCCCTCGAAGGGGGTGAAAGAGTGCGTTGTGCGCCATCGAAGTGTCACTGGGAGGGACCTTAATTGCTGGGTGAACGCGCCCTGCTCTGCCCCTCTCGGCCCACGGTCGGGGGAGCCCGAAGGGGGTTATTCGTACTTTCCGATAACAAATCGCCTTATGCTGGTGGGGAATGTACGGGGGTTCCTTAGGGGTTTATCGTGCGGAAATTCAGATGACGACGTGATGGTTCGTTGTGGGAAAATTTGGTTAGGGTTTTATAGGAATGGTATGGTTATCGTTCATATTTTAAGATAAATGTTTAAAGCATTTTTTATAGCCAGTCATTACTTGGGTTATTAATATTGGTAATTTTTATAAAGTGGCATAATTAATTAAGGTGTTATTAACCCTCTTCACATATTGTGAGTTTATGAATCTAGCCTTTTTTTGTAATGGGATCTTGACTATCTTTGGAATAGGATGGATTGTAAACCCATTTTTTTTTGTGAAGAATATTTCAGTATATATCCTTAAAAGTAAAGGAATTATTGTGTATCCTTTTTTGACTTGTGCCTTATTTGTTATATAGCAAATTATCACAAGAACACATTTTAGACAAAAATTTAAATAAAAGTTGTTTGGTGTCGAGGGGGAAACAAAGTGATAACACTACTTATGATAATGTATTTATTTATTAAATCTTCGGAGTAGTTGAATAATAACTAAAGGTCTAGTTAACTAGGAAATTAATTAATTCATTAGTAAATAGCTATTTATCTTTTAATTTATTGTTATTTTAAGCTAGTTGAATTAATGGAAACGAATAATAGTTAGACGTGCCCTACATAACAGTAATAAAAATAAGACACTTTTTGTTAATAAGAAATATATACTTAAAATTTCATTGCCAAAAGTAAACATTTACAATACTATTCCGGCAGTTTTGGCTGTATCGTCCACTGGATCCTTCCATCCTTGTTACTACGACGCCTAAGCTTGGATTAAGAAACCGAAAATTTAAATATAGTACATGTTCCCAAAAACAATTCCCAAAAGAATAAGAATTTACCAGTACTCACCGTTTTAAAGGTATAGTTTTACAGGCGTGATAAAATAGTGCAATTCTGATGACCAATCTTAAAATGCATAATATATAATATATATAATCTTTTAAATAAATCCTCAATCATGAATTCATGAATGAGAATATTTATTACTTCTTTTCTGCGCTTCTTCATATAGCTACGGGTAAAATCATTATTCTTACAATATTTGCAGCGCGAACTAGAATTTTATGTCCCCTGTCTATCTTGTAGGTTGGCACATAACATGACTTTGAAGAATTGTTTTGAATTTTAGTATAAGCCGTTGATCGTTTTTGGTCATTCCAACGGTTTTAGACATATTTTTGGGGGAAATGTTGGGCAGTATTGCCATAATTCGTTTATCCCGAACTTTGTTTAGTATAGTCCATCAGTAATCAAATCTTTGGGCAAAAATTCTCTTATATCATTCTTTTACGACTTTTCAAGGTTTCCTTATCCTGAACTGATGTTACTTTCTTCTTATTAATTTCAAATATGTAAGAAACATGCAGGAAGCTATTTGTAACTTCTAAAATGTGCATGTTTGGACATAAATAAATATTTGGTTTAATAAATATGACTTATCATTAGACCCTATCAAAAAAAAATAATCAAAACCTTACAAATCGCATCTTTCGCATTAGATTGGGCATGAAAGTTTATTTTATATGTTTTTCACCTTTTACTCCATGTCAAAAAGAAAAATATTCGAAGGATAAACATACACACCTTGAATAACGTATACCTTGAATACCGTATTATACTACTTTTCACTTTTTCATACAAATATAATCTTTAGTTTATCGTATAGTGTATTAGCATTAGCCAGAAAAAAATTATGAATTTTCGAACATTTCTAGGTTTTGGTCTCTCCCGATCTTTTTAAATATAGACAGACCCATTATAGAGGAACAACATTGGGTGCAAAACATTTTAATATTCGAATTTGTTTTTTTTTTAATTTTGGCATATGCCCCCGACTGAAATTCGCCCATTATGTTACCTTTTCAAGTAACCTAGATTGAGTAGGAAATATACTGATAGATCGCAGATCAGTTAAGAGGTCAAAAGTTTGCTTACGTTTTGCACTGGAGTAACACGAGCGTGTTGTATACGTTGAATACACATACAACGGCATATGTAGTGACAAGTGAAGATAATTCATTGAGAGCTTTGCTTACAACAATTTCTTATTCCTTGCTTTGCTCTGCTTATAACAATTTGTGGAGAATTTCTTATAAGTAATACAGTTTAAACGAATTAACTGATATGCATTTAACATATGGCGAATGGCATTGTAACTGTTTGGCATAATAATAATAATAAAAATAAATATACAAATCATTAATAATTATTTAACAATAATAATAATGCCAGTAATAAAAGTACCTTAAAAAATATTTTTTGTTTCTTCTCCTTTTGTCGCGGGCACGCTTTTTTTACAGAAAAATGATGTATTATGAACTATAAATTTTCGTAGAATGACAGAAGAGTAACACGTGTGAACTGTTAGTAAACTGTGCACACGGCTAAAGCAGTTTTATTCCAGTACTACATTACCAAAGAAAGAAACTCAACAAACAACTAACAACAAAGTTATCCCAGCCCAAACATTAATTGAAAACTGGCATTGAATAATTTACTATTGTGGGTCGAGGATTTTCATCGCTCCACTCTATAAATTATGTAAATTTATAATTTCATTGCTTGCTAAAAATAATTCATCTAACCAGCTTACTTGGGAGCTACTTAAAAATAAAATAAAACGAGAGGCAAAACTTCCTGCACCTCCGGTATTTCTATGCGCATCGGCTTGCATATCAGCTATCATATCATCTATGCATATCAGCTAATGTAAGCTATAGCTTTGCTGATATGCATAGCTAATTCACTTAAACTGTGTTAGTTTATAAGACATTCTCAACGAGTTGTTGAGGTAAACAAAGCTGTCAATAATATAGGCTTACCTGTCACTACTTATGCCGCCCAAAGGCATAAGTAGTGACAAAAAGTACTTTTTTCTTGCTAAAGGGATATTCCTACGACAAAAGGAGAACAGACAAAAAAGACTTGTTTGGAACGTAGTTTTTAATGGTGTAAATACTTTTTTCATGTTTATAAAGGGCAAAAATCTACAACTGGTAAGGGGCTCCTGAGGTTGACTCGACCCTGGGACGCTTCTCCTTCTTTAATGTTCGTGATATTTTATCAAACTGTTCCTACAATAGGCCTGCACATTAACGCCAATTTTCATTATTCGACTTGAAACCGTATTAAAAACTATTGTTTTATTTATTTTGTTTTTTTCTCGTGATTTTAAGAGGCATCATTCATCAGGGGAGCATATCTGGACAACAACATATTAGGTAATTAGTCTTAGTTTTCTGCTAAAGTTTACACCATCCATTTATTTTCATAAATAAATGGATGATGTAAACAGGCACACTACATTATCAAAAAACACTACATTATAAAAAAAACTGGCCAACTGTGTTTGCTTTTACACGAAAATGTCATCATGCGAAATATGTTACTACAAGAGAAAGACAAGATTTTAAGTAAAAAATAAAGAAAATATATGAACAATAAGAAATAACATAATTATTTTAGTTGAATTTTTCTTGTAGTCATTTCATAAAACTTTTTTTTGTCCTTAACACGAAGTCTGTGTTACATGTGCTGCGACTAACCTTAGAACTAACGAACAAATCATTGTTAACCTAAGTTAATATGAATAGCATACATTTTATTAGTCTAAATTTATGAATGAACTAAGTGTTTTGTTTAACAGTACATTATATTTAAAATAAATCCTTCCTTGTCTTGAACTTCTTTCATTTCTAATTGATATTCTTAAAGCTCTGTAATAGGAACCAGTAGGAATAGGAATAGAGCATACTGTTCCATATTTCAATAATGTACACAATGCCGATAACACACGACTGATGAAAATTCCACAAATATTGAAACAATCAAAAAACACGAAATATACCTTAAACAACATATGTAGGAACCAAGAATTTAATTTTGTGTTTGATTTTTGTCTTACGAAAGGTAATAGAAAACCAAGAAACGTATTAAATGTTCCCTAGAAAATTAACTACTGCTAGTTATAATATAACAGGTAGCACTAAGAATGCGTGCTATGGTACACGTGTGCAATTTCTTGACTTTTTGCATGTATAATAGTTAAAATAATTGTTCGGTTAGTAAAAATAGTGATAAAGAATCGACTTTATGTGCAAAAATAATGAGGTAAACTTACAAATTAAAGAAATAATTTTTTTAGATACTGGATGATGGCAAAAAAGAAATGTTTACCGCATGCAACGAAACAAGTCCTATTTTTTTCAACACAGGTTAAAGTTAAGTTATGCAGTTTTATTTGCACAGACATGGCGAAATCAGAATGTTTAGATTGTGTAATAATTGAAAAAACGATAAATTTAGTTTTCAATACTATTCCTTTAGTTGAAGACGAATCCTATGTATACTAATAAAATCAGGTCATTTATTCCTTCTACAACTATGTCATTTATATTCTTTCATTGATATGCTCGCTTGGTTTTACTCGTGTTTGAATATTAGCGATTTGTGAAAAGCAACACGAAGTTGAATGTTGCCAATAAGGATTTCTTTTATTATTAAAGTGTTGCATTTTGCAAGAAATTTTAAGAGTATTATTTGTCATGCAGCATAATTCAAACCAAAACTCTTTCAAACATTAACTCGTAAAAATTGCACTTTCGGTCAAAAGCATTTCTTGATCAGAAGTCTAATGTTATTAAATTAATTAATCAGAAGTCGCGAATGGGAAAGAATTTTATTCTAAGTGGAAGCATTTTACGTTCTGAGAAATCAAATAAATAGTTACAATATATCATATAACAAAGTGGGTTGAAAATATACTGGGTTGAAAATTGAAACTGAAAAACATGAAAATTCTTGGAAATGTTCATAAAATTATTCATATTATTGAATAATTTCGGAATAATAACAGGCGCCCAATCTAAAAATATAAGGGTGCTTAAAAAAATTATTCCTCCACGTTAAAGGCAAGGCATTAAAAGAAATTAGCAGTTGCCGTAATGAAATTTGTATACAGAAATAGAAAATACTTTTATATATAAATTGACTCTTGTTCACTAGATTAATCCAATTCATCAAATTAATAAAATAATTAATATCTAAAATAATGATTTATTCCAAAGTTATAACACATGTAGACAAATAAATAATTGGGGATGTAAGCAGTTCGAATTCTGTCAAGTTCGGTTTCAGAAAACTTCAATTTAGGCAGTCTAACTTACATGAAAGTGTGACTTCAATGATACAGCGTAGTTAGTAATTAAAGTTGATAATTAGAAATTGCACGCATTGATAAATTTTGTGGCAGCAGTTGTGGCAAAGACAACAGAGAACATTTTTGAGCACCATAAGTAGTCCAATACATAACTAATAATTAAGTGCACACCAAACAACAACAACCTGAGAATGCACAAGAATTCGACAGCTATACAGGTATATCTTATGTTTTGCAATTATATCGTATGCAGCACTACATCTAGTAGTCGCCATATTTCCCCAAAATAGTTCCACAAATTCCATAAAAAATGTAAATTTGTTGCTTTATATTTAAGTGACTATAGCAACCGTCATGAATAAACTATTAAAATACTGAACCTGGCGTTGACTTTTTTTTTCAACAAAAAAAATAAATCCTCAAATTTCTTGCAGTGAGCTTTTTGAGGAACAACAGCTTTCCCGGTTTTCGAAAAAAAAAACGGATTTGTACTAAACCAAATGTGTAATGTAAAGAGATCTAGATATTTTTTTAGCCACTTCAGCACGCTAGTAATTTCTTTCCTATACATTTGCACCGTGGAATAATGGAACAATTTATCAGAATGCATAGAATCCGGTAAGCCATAAAAAATAATGACACCATCTCCGGTTATCGGGACGGAACACATACAATTTTAAATCCAAATCAAACCTCGCCGTTTCAATATTGGATCTCCAAGCCGTGGTTCCATAATCTCTTATGCCAGTAACAAACCGCGTTCAATTTTACTACCGGACGAAAATACATTCCCTTCGCTTTGAAAAGAAGGAAGAACTATGCCACCGCAGAAGTCGAATCGATCACTGCAAAACCAACTGACGAATGCTCGGCAACGAAAATATAGCCGCAGTCGCGCTTCGACATATGCGACGTGACCGAGCACAATGGGGATGGATGGAGGAAATCTCTAAAAGACGAGCTCCAGTCGCATACCGAGGAAACAGAATTCAGTTATTTTATTCAAAGGTACACGAAACTTTTTAGATTATTGCAATCGAGTATTGGCACTGAAACGTACTGAGCTTTATGAATAGCGCATTAACATAAATTATGAATATTGTAGGAAACAAAAAAAATCATCAATATTCGTAGTTTATGGTGGCTCGCCGAAGTTTAAAATTGGGGAAAAAACTAATCCTTTTTCAATTCCTACACCGTCGTGACCTATAGATAGAGCCCCAATCCATTTAAATCTTGAGAGGTTTAAGAATCGTCAAGGCTCTGAGGAAATTTTCCTTTATTGCGATTATGAAATGTTTAAACCTTTTTTAGTCAAATATTGATATTGTTGTTATTGCTAGATCGTTTCAACACTAGCTTGATGCTTCAAAGGTTATTTTTTATTATCTATAATAAAACTGATGGAAATTAACTATAAACAAATATTGGTTTTGGAGGTATGCTGAGATTTCTATAAGGAGCAATGAATATTTCTCATTCTGAAATCAACAGCAAGGATTGTATAGAGATTTAGTTAAAGGAAGGTCTTAAAAATCTACTTTAGTTGATATGAAGTAGAAATAAACTTTAGTTGAAAGAAATTAGTAGCAAGTGACAGCAATGAACCTGATTTTCGTGAAAGTTGATTTTTGTGAAAGCTTTAGTTTGAAAAGCCTAATATCAACAGGGACAGATTGAAGTCACCCAGATATTACACAGGTTCATCAGTAAGAATATGTTCAATAGAAGTAAAAAAAAAATGCAGGTTTTCAAACATTATACCTGGTGGTAAGTATACTACACATAAAAACTCGGCCGACTTAACACTTATAAACTATGAAGTCAATTAAAGGAACCATATCCAATATAGCTGATATGTCCAACTAACTGTACTTTATATTATCATTAAGTACCATCACTACACCGCCACCACAAGATCTTCCGACACGTAAATTTTCTATCACATCTGATCACACTATATAAAGCAGGAAAAAGTTCTGATGTATGGAATTTGTAGCCAGCTCTCTGTGACACATATTATGTTTTCTCTACTGGTTATTATAATAGAATAAGATACTCTTAATCTGCCAAATATGTGACTCTAAATTTAATAACTGGGAAAGAACAGAGTAATTTTGAATCAACTTGAAAATTTCAAGCAGTATTTGCACAAAAGGAATAGCAGGTAAATATTGTAAACTACAGATTTAACAATCTAAATTATGTTTGAAATTTAGAATAATTATAAAATAATTTTAATGTAACCACTAGTTTTACCACTGGTAAAAGTTTATAATTTACTTCATTTAAATTACAAATTGAGAATTGAGAATTGTGTGAACGGAAACATCGAAACAGTGAAAACTAGAATTAAAATTCACTGTGTAAAACTATTGTATCGTTCCTACCTATTTTTTCTCTTTTCGCCAGGATAGTTCTATTTTTATCCCAAATATAAGTGGAGCTCGAAACTTTAGAGTAAGTTTAAAAAAGATGCTTTCAAGGCGTCACAAACCTCAGCGAGACTTTTTTCGTAAAGTTCTAGCTGAGGTTTTCGCCCAGTTAAAATTAAATTTATAATAGTGATACTACTCGGAAAGTTTAAAGTTAGCAAAAATGTATTATGGCAAGGACTGCCAAGGAAGGAAACATTTCTTCTACATGTCCTGGCGTTAAATACTTCAGGTTTCGATTGACGCCTTTGAGTGTCTTTTTTTTTGTTTAACTACCCTTTCTAAATATTTGATGTCACGGTGACGTATTATGATTGATCTTTAGTCCTGATTGTACACAGGAGTGAGCAAGGGTTAACTACATTTTAAAATTTTTGGCTTAGCGATCCATCAAAATATGTCATTTTACAAGTAAGTATAAATAGAGATGTTGTCCTACTGAGATTTTTCTCACAAAGTTCACTAGAGGTATAATGTGTCATAACAAATTGATCAATTGTAAATTTTGAGTTATTGTCAATACCAGCAAATTAATTACTTTCTTCTTTGCAATTTTAGGAAAAAAAACTGAAATTGCGGGAACACCAGAGAGAAAAAAAACATAAGTAGTAATTGTAAAGCACACAATAACAACATTTTCAAAAGCAGAAGAAACCAAAGAAATGGCAAGTATTGAATTTAATACCAACATATAAAATTATTATTGAGATTTATATTCAATGTTTGTAATTTAAACAGTTGCAAGTTTATTTGTGAATTTAATTTGTACAACACCAATGCCGCAATTAACACAAATGCTATCGCTAGAATAGTTTCAACTTGTTCTAGTTTATTTAGTTGTATTACAAACCGACCTTTAAGAAACCGACCTTTAAGTTCAAGTTACGGAAACGAAAACGACCTCGCGTTGCGTTTTGTTAATACTTGCTAATCAAAATCTTTAAACAATAATATAAACGATAGGGTTTTGAAAGGGAATGGACTACCTAGTTGGAGAAGAAACAACGGTCGGTGAGCATCTTATTATAAACTTAAATTTTAGGATCTTATTTCCAAACGTTCGTTTGCTAACATGTTTTTATACTCGATTGTATTGATGCAAATATTTTGTAGACTGCTTTCTATGAAACTTTGCTGCTGTGTATTACAAAATAAAGCTATTATTTTGCTATCCTCTTATCCGATTAACGTTTCAGTAAAATCCGATTATTTAATAATAACGAAAATTACCAAATACTGACGAGCACAAACACAATGCTTCGCTAACCAGTCAGCTTTAATATAACTGCCAGCGCAAAATGGGCATTCATTGCATACAGGCAAATTAATAGTAGTTAGTTGAATTGATTATAAACGTCAATTTTTGCAATCTGAACACGAAACGGCAAAAAGATACGGTTTAAAAATCCCCTGTGTTTGTAACTCTGCCCCAATTTATCAGCATCGAAATGGTTAGACAATTGTGGTGAAATTTGTTTTGTCATAAATTCAGTGGTGGGGTTCGTTTTCGATGGCTCGTCCGGCTATGCATCAATAAATTTGACAGCCATTGAACACTGCAAAACGGTCGTTTTGGGCACTTCGTAATTTTTTTACCCACGTGTTTGTTCTGTGGAGTTGCCTACGTATGTGTGAATTCTCTGTAGTTGTATAATTGACGTGTTGTAGAGACCGGTTGTTACAGAGTTCTATTATTTGTAAGAATATGTTGTAGCAAAAATAATAAAATTAATAACAAAGCAGTAGTGTCTTTTCTTCAAAAGTAGATTCGACTTCTTCCACATCGACAATATGAATTCCCCGACTGGTTAACTTCTATTATTTCTTCAACTGTAATTACTTCTATAGGTTTCAAAATCCGCTCACCGCACTTCAACTTCTCATTCGCCTTTCTTGGCCGTATGTGTGTTAAGAAGACACGTATTTAGAAAAACCACAACTTAAAAATACCTACTTAAGCTAACCTAATTTTATTGTATTACAATTATTCATCTTCTAAAATTTTAAGACCAATACGTAAATCGGCTTATGTTTTATGATTTTATTTGTTTCTTCTTCCGTCCACAGTGGATGAAAAAATTCCAACATTCATATCCTTTTTTATATATTTTTAAAAATTTTGTAACTTTCTTTGCTGCCAATTTATAGTTCATTGCTTTCTTCTGTAATATAACTAAAATTGCTGTAATTGCCGAAACATCAATACAAATTTTGATTTTGACATTGAATTGTTAAAAATAGCTTTCACCCAAAATGTATCGGTGGTCCAGATAACAAAATTATTTAATATAAATCCACGGCTAGATATGGATAATTGAAAAATAAGTCTCAAACATTTTTTTAGAATCAAAACAAAGGAAACAAGCATGATCAATAGTTGCGGAATACATATCATAATTTTTTTAATTATTTGTAATATTGAAAGCCATAAATTTAAAGAATCGAATGTAACCCAATAATTCAAAAGATTCTTTCAAAAGATAATCTCTTTCAAATTTCGGATTGTTCCGAAAAGAATCCTTGCTGACTTTAAACTCTCTAAAATAACCGTAACATACTTAACTTCTTCACACAATAAACAGAACTCCTGTCCGCTATTTTACGACAGGCTGTTGACACATGAAGGGCGATTGTTCCAAATCCCTTATAAAACCACTTCAGGTAATGCACCCAAAAAAGGAGCGCATTACAACTAAATCTGACCACAATCGCGGTTCTCCCATTAAAAAGACAACCGTGCAGAATCGCATTTCAGCCCCTTACGCACCCCGTGAAAATCGCCCCATAGCAAAAGTCAACCCCTCAAATCTGCCCTATTCCAATAAGGGAACCGAGGGCCCACTTTATTGTTACAGTAGCACCCCTCTCCAGGGTGCGGGAACCGCCCCGTTTTTGCAATAGTATATATCTATCTCTACAGATTTGGCGGGTTAGTTTGGCCCTAGTAGCCATCAACGGTTGTAGTGCCTTCAAAATGTTCGAGTTAGTAAAAAAGTTGAATTTGGAATCGCAAGGTGGCAGCAAACTTTTCAGACCGTGGGATAGCAAGAGTGAACAAGATTCTACAGTGTCGACAACGACGAATGAAGAAACTGATCCAGTACCAGACCCGACAATGAATCACAAAGAAAAGGAACCTGACGATCGCGTCATTACCAAAGATAAAAAGATTGAAAGAAAACATGAAGATAAACCCAAAAGTTTTGACCTTTCTTCTTCACCTTTAAACGAATATCTTCCATCACCTAACACCTACCTTTACTCAGATATTCTCCAAACCGCAAGCTTACCTAATACAGGCTTTCCTACAGATCCATTCTTAGAAACACTTCAAGAAGAATACTTAAGGGTTCTTCATCAAGAAGAACACTGCAAAACCCTCAATAAGAAACAACGTCCAAAGAAATACAAATGTCCACACTGTGGAGTAGCCTTCTCAAACAATGGTCAGTTGAAGGGTCATATTCGAATCCATACCGGAGAACGGCCATTTAAATGTGAAGAAAAAGATTGCGGAAAAACATTTACAAGAAACGAGGAATTGACCAGACATAAAAGAATCCATAGCGGTTTAAGACCTTTTAGTTGCAATGAATGTGGGAAAAGCTTTGGACGAAAAGACCATTTGAAGAAACACATGAAGACCCACATGCAACCAAGAGGGCTGTATGCTGTGCCTGTGATGTTACCTTTTACTGCTTGGAGTAGTATGGCGACCACAGCGTACCCGTATATTCCTGCAATGTATTACTAGAAGCAATTAAGAATTACGTGTGTAATAATATTTTGATGTAAATAATGTATAGAAATTCTGGATAGTATTTTTGTATAAAGAATCAGAGATGGTAATATATTTATATGGTGAACACAATAATTTATGTGCAAATAAATTTATTTTTAAATTATCCGTGTACTTAGCCTTCTTTTTATGTTGTCTGCCATTTAATTGCTTAAAAAGATGCAAATATATAAAAAGGTAAGTCCGATTTATTCTTTATTAAAATTTTCGGAGTGTTAGCTTTACTGTAGCAAGAAACCTGTGCGAGTGTATAAATAGTATCAAATAATGCAAATAATCAAATAATGCAATATCAAAATTGTATCTACCACTTTTCTATTTACAAACTACGTTTTGAAAAAAAATGGGGTCCCCTTTATTTTGTACTCATTTTCCTTGTGTAGGCAAAAGGGACACCGAACAAAAAAAAATTGTTTGAACATTCTTTAGATAGTGAGGCATAAAAATATAGCATTAATAAGGTATGCAAATGAATAGTATTTTTTCCAAAGATTATATTAAATAAAAATCATTCTTCAGTAGCCATAAGATTAAAAATGATTCAGGAACGCCTTAAACTATATTCAAGACGCACAATAAAGAGATATACAGAATCTAAACTCGTTGACACCTTTCCATATTTAAGTTTTAATAACATAACTTTCAGGCATAATTTGTAACACTACTACCAAAAACAGTATTCATAACTAACTATTTTTAAATATTCGTATAGACATCTAAAAAAATCACAAACTAGATTGTATATTGCTATATCTCGTCAAAATAATAATGATTATTTTATAAAACTGCATAAGAAAGCTTTAAAACATAAGGTAAATAAAACTGCTTAATTTTTATGAATGCTTTTGTTTAATTGCATTCTCAATTTGCATTCACAAAAATATTCTAAATATTTAAAAAAAAAATACAAATTACCCAGTTTTAGATGGCACAAAAACACACAAAAATTAATCCTTGCAGTAGAATGACAATGCCGCGTTTTAATAATTTAAACTATCCATCATCAATCAATGATCAAATGAACCAAATTCATCCAACATGTCGAAAAATGATGAGTTGCTGACTGGTTCTTCTTTACAATCTGGGTGGCACTGAAAGAAGACTACCAAGAACTTAGTGATAAAACAATATCGGAAGACCATGCGCATATAAAGAATAAAGTACCTGGAAGACCGAGCCCGCTCGGGGTTAAAAGCATTAAAAAAACATTGTTTTCCACCCCTAACAAAGATCGCCCGGATAGCAATAGACCGAGCTAGTTCATATATGCAACCAAGATTGTCCAA
>JAWQRJ010000436.1:0-21307 GCA_033557515.1 Diorygopyx duplodentatus | reverse complement strand
CTACTTACCACCTCTTTCTACACCCTGCCTAAGCCTTCCCACCTCTTTTCTCGAATATCCATTGCTTTCATAGTACCTTCTCCTTTCGTTCCGTCCGTAGAAAATCTTCTGCTCCCTCACCTTTCCACCGCTCGAGCAGTATCTCACCCTCTGTCTGACCGCTATCCTTTCGTCGAACCTCACCACCCTCTACCCCGCACCCACTCTATTCTTGTCGAGCTTTACCTCTTTCCTCACTATGTACCCTGGCGACTCTGTTTTCAGACTCAAAATCCATCTCCAATACTTCGTATGCACCGCCTCCAACCTCTCCTGCTCTCCCCATACCCATATTTCCGCTCCGTACAAGCTGCCGAAGAACATTTTCCTTATCTTAATGTTCTTGTCGAATAACCTTATTTCCCAACCCGCACCCAACCGTTTTATTGGTCTTCTTTGTCGTCTCCTGTATATACCCCGTTTCTTTGATCTCATCTTGTATCCCAAATACATAAATTCCGATACCGCTTCTATCTCTCGTCTCCCACTTCCACTCCTCTCCTCTTCTTCTACTACCTCCCTTCCTCAACATCATAATTGCCGTTTTTTCTGTTTCAGAGTCACCCAAAATGGCTTACTCCACTCGTTCCTCCATCACTCTACACGTCGATTCCCCATATATCTCCTCCAGTCGTTCTATCGTTACACCATTTCATTTCCCGCCCGCTCTTCTCTCTTCCTCACCCCCAACACTTTCATAAAGTGTCTTCTCCACTTGGTATTTTATTATTTGGTATTTATTGCTCATATTTCTTCTTCCTCTACCCATCTTGTTTCTTCCTTCTTTTATTTGCAAGTGTTCTTATAACATTTCAGTGCCGTTTTTTATCCCTCCTTTGTGTCTTTTCCCATCCTCCTTTTTCTTAACTTCTTGTCTTCTTGTTTGCCTCTTTGCCTTATTACAATCTCTATCCAACCATCTATGTTTCCCCAGGTCTCCCCCTCTCGGCTCTCATATTCTTTCATTTCTGTTGCCCCAGTAAGTTTCCTTGTAAGCTCCTCCAATTGAAGAAATGATTTTCTCTTAAAAAATCAAGTTAACAAGGTTAAATAAATACGCCTGGTAAAGCAAAATCAAATCTATAGCAAACCTCTAGCCAAGCTCATACTTTGCCGAGATTAATTTGTGTGTCCCTGAATCTCTCAGCAATCTGAACAATGAAATTTGGAAATTTCGACAATCGACTATAAGTCTGTCTTATATCTTCTTTGTCCGCCTTCCCGATTGCACTTTACTCTGAAACACTTAACCGATTTCGTATCTCTTATAATTAGCAATAAACAGCAAGATCCGTACATTGGAACTTGCGTTTCAACCAACAAATTGAATATGTGTTTCAATGTTCATGTGAAATTTTGTAAAAATTGGGGATGGTTAGACTGACAAGGATTGAATGTTCTACAGAGCAGATATAATTCCAATCATATTATTACAATTTTCCCCTCATTCCAAACCCCTGAAGGTTGGGAACTCATTGAGGCTTAATCTTTCATTGTATCAGCCTATGGAAAACTGATAGTTTTAGTAAGGCCATCATCGATCCTTAGAAAACCCTTACATGCTACATACATAATTACGTTCATTGCAATAAGTTTATACTATGTATTACTACATTCGTTTCTTTTCTAGGTGTGTAAATTACTAAGACAAGTAGCAATATCAGAAACACTGCAAGTAACTGCTAGGTTTACGGAAATTAATTTAAGAGTATATGGACCACAGGTAAGTTTCTGTCGCAATTTAGTCGAATTGGGATTGTAGATGTCGCACATGGTCGCACAGGTTATAACGGCTGCCAAAACATTGGCCCAGCATCCTGGCAGCAAGATAGCGGAGGAGAATTTGGGCGTATTTGCCGAAATGTACCAGTGGCTGGTTTCCGACGTAACAGCTGTGGTGAAGGGGGTCCTGGATGCGAGCCAAACTAAGCCGGAGAAGCAAGTGTACATGTCCCTGCCAAGACCAGGGGTAAAAGCTACTTTTAAAAGCCACCTCACCTGCCCATTGTAAACCGAATAGTATGTATACGTTTCTTTGTAGAAACACGGAACTACCTCTAAGCCTTTGAAAGCAGTGCGACTGGACGTCGACGAGCAGGAGAAGATAGCAAAGTCGGGACTTGAAATGAAACTGATCACAAGTGAGATGGATGCGGAGACTGAAAAATGGCAGGAGTCTAGTACGCAAGTGGAGGTATTTATATTTTAAAGCAGCACTTAATATCAACTAACGTAAATATCTTGTTTTTCCAATACATTTAAAAGTTGGAACTTTGTTTGGATGTTCGTTGAATAAGGTTTAATGGACGTTTTTTACAAGAAATAAATAATAGATCAAAGTTAAACTATTATTCCCTCTGCCCAGAAGGTTTCTGCAGAATCTTCTAAAAAAAATTCTAGTTCAAAAAGTGAAATAGATTACTTATTTGTTTTAGGAAAATAACGACATTGTGAAAAGGGCGAAAAATATGTCAGCCATGGCGTTTTCAATGTACCAATTTACAAAAGGAGAGGGAGCATTAAAGACAACACAAGACTTATTCACCCAGGCTGAATATTTTGCAGAAGAGGCGAACAGATTGTATAAGGTCATTAGACAGTTTAGCTATCAGGTACTTAAAAAACGATAATATACGAATTACCATTGCTAACTCCTTAATGAACTAACTAGGTACCAGGTGGGACAAATAAAAAGGAACTTCTAGAGCACTTGGACAAAGTGCCGACGTTCGTACAGAGGTTGCAGTTTACTGTCAAAGACCACACGGTTGGGAAGGCCGCCACATTCACGAAAGTGGACAACGTCATCCAAGAAACGAAAAACTTAATGAATGCTATTTCTAAAGTGGTTACAACATGCTTCGAATGTGCTACTAAGGTAAGTTTCATTAGTTTTATTACTCTACCAAGATAACTTAAGGGATTTGTTGGAAATAAACTCTTCTCGCAAGGAGGTACTCCAAACTGACCTTGCAAAATGTAATTCAAAAGAAAAAATCACAAAACTCCAAAACTTGAGTTTTGTGAGGACGTAATAGAAAGGACAAATCAGGACGAAAAAGTTATTAAAAATATTACACGGAAAATTGCACCCTTTCGTTGTTCGATATTAATCTCAAAACAATCTGCACAGAATTTTATCGACACTTACCCTTTAGAGGATAATTCCCCAAAAACTTCAATCGTTGAAGGTCATTGTAAGTGGGAGGTTAAGAAACGGTATAAAACAACAACTTAACAATTGCAAAACACAGCAATAGGCACCTCCTTGTAAGTGCTTATTAACAATAATCTCTTAAGTTATCTTTGCATAGTGAGTCACAATTGGCCAATGCAAAGGAAATATGATATATTTCATACAATTGAAAAGAAGAAGCTGTCAAGCAATTTTGGCCAACTATAAAGTATGATTTCACTGTGCGTTGTGAACAATATAAAAAGCACAATTTTATTTACTTATTTATCAATCAGTTCAGCATCTCAATGCCTCAAAGGGTAAAGTTGCCATGCCTGTCTCTAGACGGCATGCATTTGCCACTGCAATTGAGTCCACAAGCGCTGAATAGATTTGTCTCATTTTCTGATTACGCAACCATGCCAAGGAGAAACCGGTGATTTCTTATACTGATTTAATTTGATCAACATTACTAACATTTCTAACGACAAAGAGATTATACTAACCGTGTTCGTTTTCCTGTTGTTTCCAGTTTGTTATCGACATACCTAATGTGGAATTATATTCAAAGGCATGAACTGTAACTAAATAAATGCTTTAAATCGCTTGAATTTTCATAGGCTTATGAATGTAAAATATTGTTGTCAAGAATGAACACTGGCCATTTTGGCTTTGCGGTTGATGATGAATTGCGAAATTATTAGCTTGTGCTGTCGTGTGCTAATCTTGTCATCAATTTCGTTAAAATATTTTTTCCAATCAGCACAGATATGGCAAAAATCTTTGACATCGATAGAGCAATGTTTGTTCGGTCCGGACGCGATTCTCAGTTTTATTTCTGTTGCGAGAACAATTGAAGATACCACACAGAAACTTGTCACTTAAGGTAATTGCAGGGCTGTTTGAATATATTTTACATTCATAACATTTGCGAGTTTTCAACTGGTATAAATTGTGTACATGAGTCCAAGTAATTTTTATGCACACTTATGCTAAAATTTCCAAATGTAAGTCGCAACCATAGAATTACTTTTAAGGGGTATATTAGGAGATTTTGATGGGATTATGGATTCATGGGGTTCATTTTGATAGGTATATCTTATTAATATTATTAACTATTGCAAATGGGCTTCATTTGCATTTAGACCCTTAACTAAAGCGAGAACCTTAACTGTTATTAAAAACAAGTATGCAGAAAATATAGAGGGCTTGAAGATAAACGTCAGAAATATGTTCCTTTCAGTATACAGGGTGCCTCAAAAACAGCACACACCAAATTTATACACTTTTAAATGCATCACAATTTTGATACTATACACTAGGATGCATCAGGAAAAAATAATTTTTTAACTCAAGGTTTCAAGTTAATAAAAAGTTAATCGTTTTTTTTTCAAGTACAAAAAAGGCAATTCACGTTAAAAAAATCATTTGTGTAATTAACTATATAAGTGTCCTCCCGAAATCTAATTAAAAACCTTATTACTTTACCAAATATACAAAATTTTCGTTTTATTTTGTTGATGATTTAAATTTTTTCTAGGGTACTTTTTACATCGGTAAACTTCTAGAAACCATACAAATAAAATGTATCTTAATTATAAATTAGTTTATTATTCTCAACTTCTTTTGGGTTCATCACATTAGAAACAATCTTTGGAGTAACAAGAAAACATTAAAAATTAGAAAGTGCAATAATTAGATGAAAAAGGTTACAAATACAATAGTTAAACATTGAATTTGGAAAACATTATTCAAAATAAATCTCGATTTCATTGTCTATTTATCTTGATCAGTTATCTTGATGGTTGTAGCCAACGCACCACAATTGTAAGCATCTTTTTCAACCTGTAACCAAAGTTTTTGGTTAGGCTTGTTATCAGAGACAATTTATAATGCAGTAAATTAAAAACATGCTTATAAAACAAAAATATTAAATTAAGTTTGTTTCTATTGTAAACAAAAGAAAACATATTGTGAGTTAACGCTGTAGAGAAAAGTCTTACTTGTGTATTCTTTGACTGCTGTAGTTGCGGATGCATATTTTGCAGATGTGAAGTGACGCTTCGTTTCAAACTTTGGAAGGTATTTTCTGTCCTGCAATCTTCACTTAATGAAGCCATCTCGCTCTTTAAACCACAAACGTGCTTAGACGCTGCTCTAGCCTCCTTTACAATTCTTTCAACTGCCTGAGCGTGTGAAGGAATTTTAAACTCATTACACTCTACATCACTAATTCCTGAATCAACAATCAACTAAATCTCTTGTTTGCTCAAGTTAGTTATGAGGGGTGGTTCCATTACTGTGGTAGATTGCCAATCAATAAGATCGGTGTAGTCTCTGCCTCAAAATTAACTTGTGGTGGTTTGAAAACTTTCTTTGCTCTTAATTCTGTTTGGCGAGCTTTTTCTATCCTTTTGCTTGTCAGAGATCTAATATGTTTTCGAGAATCAAACAACATTCCCAAAAGGAGATATTCTGGATGTACCGTAAAGGCATTTATCTGTAGAGTTGATTGAACAACAGCTTTAAGTTCATCTTCTAAGTACTTGATACATTGTACGATTTTAAAAAAGGTGTTGTGATGCATCAATAATTCTAGGATGACATTGTATAGTAAACTATGAGGGAAAGTAGTTTCTAACAATACAATTGATCACACATACATTTTCTTTGATTATAGTTACATTTAATGTCTGTACTATAAATACAATAATTGAAATTATTCTGAAGGATGGTTAAACATTTTTAAAATATGACCAGTTGGCAAAAAGTGTAGTTTTCATTACGATTCCGGGAGATATAAATGTTAAATTTCAGATGCAATGCATTTTTTATTGATAGATTCCATCTGAAACTGCCAATTTTTGCACTTGATACTTATTTTTGCTTTATACTGTATATGACTATTTTTCAGTCAAAACGATGATTTTAAATTTTTTTTTATAAAGTATGCATCTTTATAAAAAAAGTTTAAAATAATCGTTTTGACTGAAAAACTTTTAACTTTAGGATCATTCCGGGAGACCTAAATATTTTTCAATTTCGGCAACAAAAATTTTGGTAAATATGTGATCATAGTAACAACTTTTTATCAACTTGAAACATTAAATTTCAAAAAAAATAATTTCGTGATACACCCTACTACACACAATGAGTTAGAATCACTGACTCACCAAAGAGTGCCTTAAGAGAGTCTTCTTGGACCTTTTGTATTACAAATGCGTCAGTGATATGACTATTGAGTTGTTTTCAATATTGAGGTGCTTTTAAACGATTAGTTCGGTTATCAGTTTAGTGTGAATTTGAATTCGCTTATCAGTAACACTGGCACATACAAATAAAAAGCATTTCAGTTTCAATCCGCCCTTCTATTTTTTTATTAATTTTGTTCTTAAGTCTATTTCACCAATGGATCTAAGCGAAACTGATTGTGAAAGTAAACAGACACTGATAATAATAGTCACGGATTAGGACTTTTGGCTTAGAATATTTTTGCATTAGAACTGGCAAGAATGTCGCTAAAATCGAAGTCATAACTATAATAATAAAAAAGTTAGCACTAGTGGACACTTTATTCTGAATAGTCTACACAAAACAATACCTGATATAATGAGGTATACTATGACTGAAATCACAATATTTGCGGAATGTATTCTAGGATCAAACTAGAGCATAACGTTGCAATAAACATGTGACCAATTCTTCAAATGCTTCAAAACTGCAGCTTCTTGAAGGGGCACCCTGAAAACCACGAAAATAAAATTATGAAATTTGAACTGATTAGAAAATATACATGTAGAAGATGTTGATGTATATAAAATTTAATTCTTTTCTTAAAGTATATGTAAATTTTTCCTTGCTATTCTAAGACTAATGGTACAATTTTTGGAGGTTGTTCTATTTATTCGTCTGAGCTCAACATTTCCCCCATTTCCATTCATTGCAAAAACAAAAATTGTAAATAAAAGTTTTCTCCCTTCTAGAAATAATTTCATATATACAGGTGCCCATTTCTTCATTTTAAACTTTAGTTCTTTTAATAGAACAGCCTGTATATTATTGCACTTTTGAATTTCTTGTCGAATTTGTGATTTTATTAAATATATATTTGGCGAAAGTTGCAATGTTTAAGAGTGACATTTTGCAAAGAAATTGTCAGTAATGCGAGCCATTGATCTCTTATCATCAATTTTACGAAAAAATAAAAGTTTCAAATAAAAATCACAGTACTTTGACTACTCTACAATATAAAATTATTTTCATATACAGGCTGCTCCACCCAACATTACCATCCTCAATAACTCCGTAACTAAAACAGATATTTTTATACTGCAAACGGTAGTTGATTGCTTCTATCAGTGGCTTCATTTCAGGTACAATTAATTTTTTTCATATTACATGGCCTACTAGATATTTAACCGAAAATAAAAATTTCCTTAGAAAAAACATTGGAATTATGTTTAGTCGATCAAATAGTGAATTTTGAACAAAGTTTTCCATATGAAAAAATCGGAAATTGATCAGTTTTTGAGAAAATTTGAATTTAATTATGTCGTTGAAGCCGCCCGTACCTTCATTGTCTTAAGCAGGCGGGGCCATAAGCGGCTATAAGTACCCAACTATCGTTTGTTTTACGACAGTTCGTGTTTGTACTTCACTATGAAATGTATTTTCACACCGATTTTAGTTTATAATTTGTATTAATTAGGAATATTTTTTATTCAAAAAATTGATAAGAATAATAATTTTATATCGACAGTATAAATACGGTATACAATTTTATACAGACAGTATAAAATACAATATTTTAACTGTTGAAACAAGATAATTAGGAGGTTATTTTTCTATATTTATCATCAGATGATGTTATTAAGCGGATATGAAAATTCGCTTTATTATCCATGAAGCAACAGTAATAGACGACTTTGACTACCCAAGAAATGCTTGTTTTTATGACAGATCTGCTTTATGTCTCTCGGATGTGAATTGGAACATATTCTAGCAACAGGTATAATCAGGTATAATCAATCCTGTTATTCAACCATTCGTAATCCCAAACCAAACATTAAAACAAAAAATAGTTGGTTTCTTATTGCCACCAACTGCTTAATAGCCGGTGAAGGGCTTAAGCGAAAGCTGCTTATTGCCACCACCTCCTCAATAAAATGGAGGAGACAGGGGCGACATAATTAAATTCAAATTTTCGCGGAAACCGTTTCTCCCCCTTTTTTCATATGGAAACATTTGTACAGAATGCACAAATTGACCGATTAGACATGATTCCAAAGTTTTTCCGAAGCAACTTTTTATTTTCCGTTAAATATCTTGTAGGCCATGTAATATGAAAAAAATATTTGTATCTGAAAATGAAGCCACTGATATAGGCAATCAGCAACCGTTTACAGGTTTATTTATATTTATTTACATTTATTTATTATATATTTATTTATATTTACAGGTTTGTTAAATGGAATATCCTGCATATTATGGCATTTTTGAATTCCTTGTGGAAATCTATGGCCGAGAGTTCATTGAGGAGTTATTTCAGTTTTTTGCAAAAAATGGCATTTACTTAATATAGGGTAGCAATACGATAGCTTTCTCACAATCCATTTCAGGAAAACTGTTTGAAATAAAAGCTTCAGTTCATTGACTCTTGATACACACCTGATATTGTTGTATTACAATTATTCACCGTAAAATTTAAATTTTAAGATCATTATCAATAATCGATCGATGTTGAGCATGGTTCCTTCATTCTTAAACTACACTCACATACCTTTCATAAATAAAAGTAGTCTCAAAATTTAAAGAATATAAAAGAAAGTCGTGTGTTTCCACCAGATATTTAAATTTTGATTTCAAATTTTAAACAGCAGACTTTTATTGAAAAATGGTACCCTTGTCTTTGCCGGTACATTGGGTCCGTCATTTGCGAGTAAAATCAATCTATTTTTTCGTGCCGTTGTTGAGTTAACGATAATTATGATTACCACAAACATCATGTGGAATTAAACATGTGAAGCCAGAATTACAGCTATGGAAAAGATAAGTGCACCTAAACATTATTTTCCTTTATAGTTATGTTAGATAGCTCAAAACTTGTGTAAATCAATAAAAGATGTCAGTTCCAAAGAGAAATTAAAATAATGTTCATGTTAACACCTTCAGCACATATTCCGTATTGGTCATGCCAACAAATTTTGTAATCGGCTACACTTTGACGTCACTTTTTGAGTATTGATTTTTTTCAGTGTAAGTGTTTCCGATAGAGAAATTCAGTTGCATCAGTGTTGCACACATAACGAGAGTATTAAATGTTTGACCAAAGAACTTAACCAAACATTTATAATGCTATCTAACAGATGCCACCCAATAACCGTCGATGTCGTAGAATATGATGATGGTACAAAGTGAATGTCACTTTTGCTTTCCATGGCCTGCTATAATGCCAGGTGGTTCCACATGATACAATTCCAAGTGAAGGGCCATTCTTTGCTAAAAAAATTGCGCATTTTTAAATTTTTCATTTCAATTGAAATAATCAGCAAAAAAATATTATGGCAAAATTCACATAAAAATTATGTCTACACCAACATCTTCAGCAGTTTTGCAGATCTAAAAAAACAACTCCCCAAGGAAAT
Source organism: Diorygopyx duplodentatus (assembly GCA_033557515.1). NCBI lineage: Eukaryota > Metazoa > Arthropoda > Insecta > Coleoptera > Scarabaeidae > Diorygopyx > Diorygopyx duplodentatus. Next base: position 11,449 of record JAWQRJ010000436.1, on the reverse strand, counting down.
ATTTTTGGACATATGTTTATTGAAACTACTCCATTCTGGTCTAAAATAGATTCCTCAAGTATTAAGGTTTGCTCCTAAATCATCCTGTATAACTGCTGATACATAACTACTGCCTTACAAAAAGTACAAAAGTACAAAAAGTTTTTTGTGTGGCTACCAGATACATCAAATTTCTAAACTGCTACTTTTGAGGAAACTTATTTTTTTACTAAAGACTACCCTAGATTAGCTTAGCAAGAAAAGTTGTAGGAGCCTCCATAATCCCAGCTAACTTTAAGTACATAGTTTGTGCTTAGCCAATTACCAATAACATACTTAGCCATTAAATGTCATCTAACATCGTATGTTCTGTTTTAGTATAAGCTAGAATTCCGTGGCAGTGGAGCCGGGACCGGCAGAGGATCTGGTGGCGATGGTGGCTCATCCAGTGGTGGAGGGAGCGGCGCCGACAACAAAGGCGGAGGAGCAACCGGACAGGACTCGAGTTTATGACAGTTGGGGATGTCCCGGCGCAACAAGGGAGACTCGAGACGCACTCGAGTCTCCTTCCTGTTGTTCTAGGACATCTGCGCCCAGCTGCTCTGGCTCATCAGTGTTCACATTTTACGTTTTACGGAAGTATCTGTTATCATCTACGAATAGTCGAAAGTATTTGTTCAATTTAATAACAATGAACGAGAAAACTTTGAGATCACTCGATATTTATTTTATAAATGAAACAGGTATAAAGCATGTGATAAATATTAGAAATTACGATGAATTGAGCTAATGATTTTGTAGAAATTAGGAGAAAAACTGAAAATGAACACCAATAATTTTAGAGTCGGTCTGAGATGGGTACGTTTAATCTTTTCCAATAAGTCGCCAATATCATCTATAAGTTATAAGAAAGGTACCACAAAGATTATTTCTGTTGCCGAATGATTTTAGTATATTGGAATCTACTCACTGCTGCACTAGATAATAGAATTGTTTTCAAAAAGCAATCACATTCTCCAATATCCACATTTCACAGCAGCTAATTTTTATTGTGTAATTTATGATCAACAAATAGAGCGAACGCAGAGAGAAGAAAGGTGAAGAGAAGAATTTTGAAAAAGGTAGATATCTAACTGAAAATTTGAAAATGTGTAATAATGATCTTGATCAGAGGTGCCCCAACTAGGTGGTAGGGAAGAGAAATTTGTATCCTCTTGCGATCTCCCACGCCTCTTCCTGTTTCTTCATAATTCCTTCAGTCCTAAGAAGGGATTGTACAAATTACCGAAGAGTTTCGGGAACTGTTTGAGAACTTGCAGTGTGTGCAAAGTTTTCATCAATAGATTAGAAATACGTAATAGAAATTACGTAAGTAAAGTAGCAATAAAAAAGATATCAATGCCAAAAGTTTGAGTGAGCAGTTATAAAGAGCCCGAGCAGCAAGTGCAAAGCTCTGTAAAAAGAAAAGAGAAGAAATGCCACTTACAGAGCGAGAGCGTTTGAAAAATGTAAAAAAATACAACGATCTGACGATACAGTGACTCAAGCGGGGCAGGAAGCAAAAGCTGTATGAAAATTCAGAAATTCAATGGAAACGGGGGGGAAGGGGGGGAAAGAGCTATGGAAAGCAAGATGGGGCAACTGGCAAGTTGGAGTAAATGGGTGAACAAACTATTCACCATAGGAAAAGATAAAAAGATTGCAGTGGCGAAACTGGAGAGCTGGGAAGCAAAGTTAGAAATCATGAAAGAAAAAGCAAACTGGGAGGAAGACAAGTATACATACAGAATGATTTAACCAAAAAGTAAAGTAAAGTACAAAAGCAGATCTGGTAAAATCACAGGAGGTTCAGTAGAAGGAAGAGAAACGAAGATAGAATGTAGAAAGCTGAAGGCCAATGGAGAATGGTACGTCTGGAGCCAAGAAACCAGTGGGCTTGGGACCATACAATTTCGTTAAACAAGATGAAGAACTACAAGTAGATGACGACCTAGGCGACGTACTAGGAAAAAGAGACGGACAAGATCAAATCCAATGAAAAAGATAAAAAACAGTAAGTTCAAAGAAAGAAAAAGACACCAGGAGGCAAAGTGGAAAGGAATGAAGCAGCAATGAATGACGAATGGAATTATTAATGGAATTAATGACGAATGGAATTATTAATGGAATTAATGATGATTAGAAACAGCAGGGACAAAGAGAGTGCTTCGTATTGGATGGCTCATGTAAACAAAGAAAGAGAAATCAAGACCAAAATAACGAAGGTGGAAGCGAAAACAATACAGGAGAGTGGAAAGAAACACCTAGACGAAAAGTACATGCAGACAGCATCAATAAAGGATGGAGAATAGCAACTTGGAACATGATGGGATTAAATGGAAAAGAAGAATAATTAGTACAGGAGCTCATAGAGTTTAACGTAAACATACTATCTCCAACTGAGACAAAAAAAAGAAAGAATGTGGAATTCTAGAATTAACCAATGGTCATATGGTGATATACATAAGGGGGTGAAGCAAGAAGAGAGAGCACAAGCTGAAGTAGGATGTATCACCAGGAATTAAGAAGCAAAGTACCTAAAGAAATGGGCGTAAAGCAAGTATATATCACAGAAAGAATTCTAAGAGTGGAGTTTGAGTTGACCAACATGTAGACAGTTGATGTGTTTGGTGCGTTACGGGCCAAACGAAGATGAAAACGGTTTCTTGTTACGGAACCAGAAAAAGAGAAATTCTGGAATGAGGCAACGACAGTAACTGAGAATGCTAGAGGTAGATTAATAACCTTAGGAGATTGAAATGGAAGAGTTGGAAGAAGGGACCCCACATCAGGAGAAAACTCCTAGGAACAATAACGGTAAGCGCATCATTAGTTACTGCATACAGAATGATCTATTGTTGAAGAAAATCTATTGTTTTTGGGCACAATGATATCCATATGTACACGAGATCTGTAGAAAGCATCAAAGAAAAATCTGTGATCGATTATATTATGCCTAAACAGGAGATACAGGAAAGAAGTGCAATATGTTAGAGCATATAGAGGAAGGGAAACAGGTAGTGAATATTATATGATATTGGCCAAGACTCTAATTGGAAGAACCGAGCTTAAACAGTGCTTAAAGGAGAAGACGGACATAGGGGCAAGATGAAGCAGATAATGGAAGAAACAAAGATGAAGTCTTGGGAAGATTCTGGGAATAAAATAGAGAAAGACTACCATGCTAACCAATAACTATACTTTACCGTTTTCTCAAGAATCTACGAACAGGAGGCCAACAACAAAACACCATACTGACAAGAAATACTAAAGGCAATATAATGAGACACGAACCTAAAATAATGAGATGCTACAATGAATATCACTGGGCATGACTGCATAACGCGGAGATGGGAGTGGGAAACAGATATATTTAACAAAACATTCCAAGAAGCAACTGAGAGATAGGTATTATAATGCCTATCCACCAAAAAGGCGACAGAACACTGTGCGATAATTATCGCGGAATAACTCTTTTAAGTGTGCCCTCAGAAGTCTGCGAATGGATACTAGAACATCGTTTAAGAACAGCTACAGATCATCAACTTGAGCAAGCACATAGTGGTTTCAGGAAGGGTAGGCGTATTCACGATCACATCTCCGTTCCCGTGACGATGCCGACAAATAAATAAATATACAAGATTAGCTCGTTTAATAATATTAGATATACCATGCACTGCATGAGCTGCAGATAATGTCATATTTTTATATTTCTTTTAATAATTTACCTTTTTTATCGTACAAGCAGCTACATCGCTTGTAAACAAAAATACTTTTGTGCTTGTCCTGTATATCATTAAATATTGGATACAATGTGTCAAGTATTGAAAATACAATGATAGCGTTAACTTTGTTACCTGGCATTTAATTAAATATTATTTGTACGGAATTGCTGGATGCAGTATTCCCATTACAATATTTCCCATGCAACGTAGATGTAACATCAATGCAACAAAAATGTTTGTTTTTATTGTATCAATTGCATGTTTGCACCATACATATTTAGGTATGTAACATTTACGTAATGTAGATTCATTTAAAATATATTTATTCGTACATTTAGCCAGAAACCACTTTAAACAGGATTTTGAAGCTTTTCAGAAGAATATTTGCGGCACTGAAAGCCTGCCATAACTCTACGTTGAAATCTCCTTTTATTGGCTGATTTAATGCCTCAATCTGTAATCTTCAATTACAGTAAAATGATTTCCAAGGTCGAGTATCCACGACACAAGTAAATGACTTGTAGAAGTACCAGAAGACATTGTAAAGATTTAATATTAAAGAGGATGCTCTTGTAAACAAAAGAAAAATCAACCTAAATTATCTAAAAAGAATTTAAAACTTATAAGATTTTGTTATTTCCCCTTAAAAACTAGAAGAAAACTAAAATGAAACAAGCAAATGGCGGAAAATCTCTTTTGCTTTGATAATTCTTATAGCTTTAAAAATTAGTAGATATTGTGCAGTTTTTGGAGAAGTATTAAATGTGCGTTAAAAATCTAACATCCATGGAAACACATCCATCGCCCATTTTACACGTTTTTGTCTAACAGAATCACGTTCGCACTCGGGCTTCTCATAATATGTCTTCCATTCGTAACATGAAGTATAATGTGTTGATTATAAAGCACTACGTGATGCAATAAACCAATTTCCATGGAGTTAGTAGCAATGGTTCGATGTCGGAAAAAACAATCAAGCTAATTATGACTGTGTAAAATTTTGTCGTAAGCTAAATATATTTCATAAATATCTAATTAGATCCATGAATATTCTATGTATATAATGACGATGATAGTCTTTTTACATTTTTTGTACCTATTGACACGTAGACATCCTAATGTGATCTCTATTTTCCGATGCGTTCTCATCCAATTATGGCAACATATGTATTTGTTCAGTTACACCAAATTATTAATTTGAAGTTAATGTGTAACAAATATCAAAAAAATATTTGTCATTTACATATTTAGCAGCATTATTATTAATATCTATTTCATATCTATTTGAATGTTTGGTTTAGTATTAGTACAATGTAAAAAATATTCGGTATTTGGCGAATTCTAATATTAATATACTGAGAACAATAATAACTAGAACAATATTGCAGAGCATTATTTTTACATGGGTTAACAACATATTGGAATAGAAGCCAAAGTACTGGAATATTTTTGTCTCGTAAATTGTTTAAATAATCAGTGTAGCATATAACGTACCATAAATTGTTGTGCCTATAAAGAATCATAATGTAGCATAGAATGAAATGAAATTGTAACCTGGAACTTTAAAGTTTGGTTACTATGCTATGGAGTGTTAACTACTTCTGTCTCATACCTATTTCTACGAAAGTAATACAAACAGCACTTTGCAAAAAAAAAGAATTTGACAAGATTGGCCTTAATTCATTGATAGGTGTCAGTATTTGTTTATATTTGCATTTTTAATGCGATCTTCTTTCATTTTCGTTACAAAAGCTCGTAAAAGAATTTTTTCTCCGAGATATACAGAAATATTTTACCACTCGGTAAAGAGTAGATTGATTGAAATAATTTAGATATTGCTAACGAAACTGTTTAAAATTACAAGAAAAAGCTATCTGGTCACGTGGAACTAGAAAATTTGCGAATTTTCACTGATATAACTAGTGCAACGTAATGGGAAACTGATTATTTCCAAGTTGATTTAATCGCTGCAAAATTTCCTTTCTTGCCGGAAATAAGAAGAACAAACAGTATTGCGATTAGAAGTGGACATTTCCTGAAGATGATGAATATACGAAAATATCGACTTTGAGAGAATATGTTGAAATATTTCATCATAAAATTTAAGCTACCTGTTACAAAAGTCATGAAATAGGTGATAACCCTAAAGAGACCAAAACTAGAAGCTGGAAAATAGAAGAAAAATGTCTAACCTATAAAAAAATAGTTTAGTTTATCTGATTGTGGGACAACTTTGAATTTAAATTTGAAATACAAATAGAATACAGATTGGCAAATAAACAATAATAAATTTGAAGATTATGATTGAAGGATACAGTTATATATAAATAAATATTCAAAAATTGATTGAATTCCAAAGAGAAAAATATTACACGAAATTGGTCCAGTTGTTTACAAAACCCTTACAATACATGTAATATTATTAATCCGTCCCTTCCTAAGCATGCAACGAATTGTGCAATAACAAATTGCGTAATAATATAACGCGACACTGTACACTGATTCACGAAAGAAATCAAACAATCACAAATCGAAAGATAATAATAGATTTTGTAACAAAAATATTACTGAATAACAGAAAAAAATTAATACTGGATACTGTTTAAAAGAGATTTGCCTCTTTCCGCACATTAGGTTTCAACATTAAAAAACGTTTCTCATGTGGAATTCTAGTCTACAGAATCCAACCTTACACTGCCAAGACAAAAGATGAGAAACTATTCTATTCGATAACAAGAACGCTTCTAAGACCTTTAATAATATCCGAAAAATTCGGCATCCAAAAAACAACATAACAATTCTATAGTTAAACACACTGAGTCTCTAGACAAAAGATCTATGTAGAAGTTGCCTAAACACCACAATACATGCCAATAAAAAGATAAATTCTAGTAATGAAGAATAAAAAGGCAACATAACTTTTATTACAGTGTGTTTCAGTATTATTCAGTAAGTATTCTGCTACATATTCTAAAACACAGATTTCGTAATTCCCGATAAGTGGTAACAACTGTCAAAATGGATTTTACCTAACATTATCCAAAGCAGAACAGGCTACACGTCGAAACCAACTCGAGATAGTAATCGACAGCAAAACATGGTATCATTTTTATTATAATACTGTATTAAACCCTCCGACAGTCTAGATGTGGAAGGAACAATTAATTTTCTTGAATTGATGAAAGACAAAAGTTGTCTGCATATTTATTTGTGAGGTTTTTACATCATCATCAAACCATACAATGCTCATGCACCTTCAACCACTACTTCGCCTAATCACAACTTCTCCCTCTTCCTTAGTGTACTGGTCCTGGTGCTTCCCAAATTATCCCAATATTTTTCTTCTGCCTATTGTGTGCCCAAACCACTTCAACTGTTTCTTCAACCACCGTATATACAGCATTGTGCAATAATTCTTCCCATTATGTCATCACTTCCTCAGTATCTTACTTACAACTTCCCGAGATGCTATATTACCACCAGAACCGCACTACCGCATCATTAAAAATTCAATCACAACGTAATCTGAAAACATTAATATCAATAAGCAACCTGATGTTTCTGAAATGATTCTGAGCTGTGCTGAGTTGAAGAGATGCAACACTCTAATTCGCGTTACAGACTCTGACCATCAGTCTGAATAAAGATATGAGGTGCAGACTACGATAAAAGATGTCGGCATCAAATCCACGAACAGTCTTAGAAAGTGTTGGTCTATCTAAGGTATCTAAGGACTGGATTCGGGGCCCCAGAAACTGAGATAGTAATAGAGGGTTGATTTGAGAAGAACCTTAACAAATTTAAACCCCAGCTGAACTGGGAGTGCAATGGAAGGTAACAGCTGTGCTGTACTAACTCCACTGATCAGACCACCTAGAAGAGATATATGAGATCCTCAAGTGGTGCTGTCTCCATATGCAGAGGTGGCCCGTGAGGAAAGTGATGAATTTAACGTCAAATGTTGATACTTTGGAATGCCGTACTTCGAGCATTATAAAGTGTATAACTTGTGGTACTTACCATGAAAAATATAAATAAAACACGCGCAAATATTTTGTGCAATAGGTTAGTATCTAGAAATAATCAAATATATGATTATGTGGATAGAATGGAAACGATGTAGTGCCACTACATCGTTTACGAAGGTTGCTGTTGAAGATCCAGAATTGACTAGCATACATAAGGAAGGGATAATGTATAAAGTACCCCTATAGGGAAAAATTTGTCGGCACACAAGCTTTTAATGCATCTCTATTAAGGCTTGCATATTAAATTTGGACATCGATTGAAATTTTGGCACAAAGGAGTTGGTAAGGAACAAAAAAAACACGCCCAGTGAATCGAAAATTGTATATAAGACTAATACCCCTTAACTTATATATTCAAATTTGTAGCTTTTTGAATATCACATTTGTATGCGATATTCAAAAAGGTTATAAATAGTAAGCGTAGTAAATATAAATTTACTACGTTTTGAAGTAGTCTTGATTTACAAATGGCTCAGCGTTGCAAATATACAGTACGTAAAAATACAAATTTCTTTAACCGTAAGTTATTATTGCGGAAGAAGCGGAAGCAGAATGGTCATTGGCATTATTTATTATCTCAACAATGGCAATCTTTATTCATGGAAAAACATATATCAGGATATAAGAAAGCTTGTGTACGGAAGAATGAAGACCATCTACATATTTACCTTTTAATTTTTTGACGTTCTAGTGTATTTGTGCAATATTTATTGCATTATTTATTTATACATAACGTCCCATAGTTAATGGGGCATGACACTAGAGGTATTACAGATCAATGTAGGAAGATTGAACCAATTTTCCCATATGAAAGTGTTGCTGGTTAATAGAATATAAGGTGTGGAATGTGAACATTGATTTCCGAAATTAAAATTAAAATTTTTAATAATACAAGTCTTATGCAAATTTATAAAAGCAATCGGTTTTACTTCCATATTTGTTAGAAGTAGGACCAATAAGAGATTATTTGAAATATTGTAAGATCCTATATTCTTCTATTTGGATATAATGAAAACTTTCTCTACCACAGAAAACTGTGGTACAGAAGTAAATTATAACATACAGGACGTTCTTCTCGATGAAATGCTTCAAAAAACTTCAGAAGGAAATTATATGGTTCATTTTAAGGCAAAAAATGCAAATAAACGTATATCCTAAAGTGTTTTCTAAGGATTTTTAATTAATATCTCAGCAGCCTTGGAAAATGTCGCACAAAATTTCACAGATTTATTATTATTAATACAACCTTCTTGTTCAAAATTGAACACTTCGTTTCTCTGGCGAATTTTTGTCATTTGTTTTTTGGCCAATTACACAATGGTCAATGAAACATTACAAACTGTGTATGCAAATAGTGTACGCTCTAGCTGCTTTATCGTGCATTCTAGGCAAAAATGTCTCAAATAAATATCAACTTGCGCATAGTGTAATATAATTTTTGGATACACAGATGTCCTGTTTGTATAACGCTACCCAACCTCAGATTTTTTAAATTTAACACCTATTATATTATTGCATTTTTGAATTCTGTATCAAATTTAAAGACCACTTTATTAAACATATGTCTGATCTATGATGTACCATTTCGATGTTATTAGCCGCTTTTAACAAAAATGACATTTGTGCCATCCAAAAAAATCCAGAGAACTAAATAAATTAAAAATTAAAAATAAACATGTTTATTTTTACCATTTTGCTAACCGCCAAAAATATTATGAACTTATATTATAAAAATGATAAAGATATTTTGAAAATCAAGTCACCTTGCATTAAATTCATACCTGACAACCATCTTTCAACTTTCAAGCTAAATGGCACGAGTTTAAGTTTAATTTTCATCTTCTTCTTCTTCGCTTAATTCTTTGTACCCTTTTCGGGTGTCCGGTGTGGTCTACTCCTCCTCTCCATTCACCCACACATTGCTGTCCCTTCTTCTCTCATTCATCTCTCGCCAGGTTGTACTTCTGTCCCCTCTATCCATTTCTTCCCTTTCTTCTTTTTTCTTCTTTTCCCTTATCTTCTAGCTTCCAGGATTTCCCTCGGCAATATTGTTCATTTAATCCTATTTAAGTGGCCAAACCAGTTTAGTTTCCCTTTGTTAATCGTTATTAATGTCGATTCTTGCTTGAGTTCATTTCTTATTACTTCTCTTCCGATTCTTTCTTCTCTTATCCATTTCCGTTTTTCCCGCTATCTTCCTTAGTTGTTTCATCCCTGCTGCGTTTATTATACTTTTCATTTTCTTATTTGTTACCGATGTCTCGCTGTCGTGCAGCAAGGTCGGTGCTGTAACTGCGTTATATAACCGAAGTTTTGTTGTACTTTCTATTTCCGTTTTTCCGAATATTTGTTTATTTACTGTGTAGTATATTTTCATGGCCTCTCTTGCTCTGTTCGCTATTTCGACGTCCAGCTTTCCAGCGTTCGTGAACACCTGTCCTAGATGCCTAGATTCCTCTATATTCTCGTTTTTTGTATATTATTGTTTGTCCATTCCTTCCATCTTTGTGGTTCATAATCATATTTTTACATTTATCCACATTCACCTGCCTAACCTTTCTATTTCCTACACCCATATGTTCACTGTTGCATTTGTTTATTTGTGTCAGTCAGCAAAACGATATCATCCGCATATCATATATCCTCCGATATCATATAGGAGGGAATGTAGTTGTATAGTCCATTTTAAGATATAAAGGCAATAAAGACATAAATAAAGGGTCAACATTTTCTGGGCGGAATGTCGAATATTTAGGAAGAATGAAATTTACGGCTTTATTTATGGCTTTATTGCCTTAAATGCAGACAGTGTAATGCAGTAAGTACTGCCGTTAATGTTACAATGTTCATAAATTCTTGTTCCTAGTGCTCTCTACGTTATCACTAGCAAAACATTCAAAAATAATATTACACGTTCTAAACCCTGTATTTTATTAACCAGCAACACTTTTTTATGGATAATTCATCAACACTGTACATATATCTATACAATTATCCATTCGTAATTCTTTAAGAATTATATATCACAAAAAACTTGAAGCCAGCTTCGATTGGAATCTTATTTTGCAAATTTCGGTTTTCAAGGTGAAGATTTTGTGTTGGAATGGATTTTTGGGATCTAAACCTTTTTGATGTGCCAAAGTGCTTATTTTTCTGATAGACTAATGTAAGTAAACGAACATAGCAATGTTCTATTAATGCAAATCACCACCTCATTAAAGAAAATAATTTTATATTCAAAATAGTATAGTACAGTACCGGCGTTACGATGTCCATAATAACTCTCAGCCATAAAATTGATATATTGTTTCCCCATAAGAAGTTTTTTTACGATAACTTTCTTAAAATCAAAAATATGTTAAATCTTGCACTACGAGAAAGCTTCTTCTTTTCCACTTCTAAAAGTGAGTTTTCGTCGGCCGATTTCCCAGTAATTACTTCAGAAAAAAATTACGAAGCCCACGGTGTACCAGAATTTCTTCGAAATTGACCATATTTGGATTGTTATAAAACAAAAACGAAGTAAATTATTTCAAAACGGCTTTCACGTAGTGAAAGCCCAATGCTAGTACTATCGACCCACTTTTAGATGCGGAAAATAACAAGCTTTCTCATGGTGCAAGCAAATTTAACATATCTTTGATTTTAAGAAAGTTATCGCGAAAAACCTTCTTATGG
>JAWQRJ010000435.1:0-21315 GCA_033557515.1 Diorygopyx duplodentatus | reverse complement strand
TTTTTCCTTCCGTCTTTATCAGTCTTCCTCGTTCCTCTATTCTCGTGTCTTCTTGTTCTGGCTTCGTCCATTTTCCTTCATCATCTTTCCTCTTTCCTGTTCCTGCTCGTTCCTTCTTCTTCGAACAAGTTGCGTTTTAGGTAGAAAAGATAGCCCATTTTCCATCGGATATTTAGGAACGTTATTAATGTTGAAGAAAATTGAAATACTGTTCAGATTACTTTAAAATTAAAATACCATTTACGTCCGTACGGTATATTCATCAATGTACCCTAACTTTTATTTGAAACATTTTTTTCCTGAAATTTATCCTTTTCCTTTAATGGAAAGTTAGGGCTCGTATTACTGATCTATATTAAATAAACGTTATCTCTTGTAAAAAAATCAAATAACTCCTAAATGCTGCGACTTTGGCCAAATATATGTTTAACAAAATTAATCATAAATTCAATAGGGAAAAATTAAAAATTTAATAACGTACAGGTGTTCCATTTAAAAACTGAAATTGAATAGCTTCTAGTAGAAATGGGTCACCTGTATACAGGTTGATCCAAATTAAATGCACAGAATTGTTAACTTATTATTGTTAAAGTTAGAAAATTAAAATTAGCAAGTTTTTTTAAAGGAACACCCTGTTAGAACTTAAAGAGGGATTTAAGTTCTTAGAGATTTGAAATATCAAACATAAAAATTATAACGATTTTTTGCTAAACGTGAAAGATAACGAGTTTATATCTTGTATACTAAACGTGTTATTCAATAATCACATACGTAAAATTGATTTATGATTTATATGCGTTTTTGAGCGTTTGAAAATCAATAATTTTTGACGTGTAATGTGACCGAAACAATTGATAAAAAGCGTGCTTCAACTCAAGATAACCGCACATTTGGGCGCATCGGACGAACCGAATGTATTGAATGCATTGAAATATTCAAACCCATTCAAAGGCATTATTGCATATAATTGCAATAATGCGAATTTCTATTATGCTTGCGATGTGAATTACCTATCGGCCTGCGTTGGTTCGGTGAAATTAAAAACAATCGATCTCTCGGGAATTGAACATTGAGGTTAGCCTGTGCAGTGCCATTAAAGTCCCTACAATTGTCAAAATCGAAAGAACTTGCAAGTGAAGTAAAAATTGATTAGTTTAACTATTTCTTTGTGTTCCGTTAAAAAATGCTAAAAATAAAAATAAACCTAAAGTAAAGTTTGATTGAATTTTTGCTTATCAAGAAATGTTTTTTCGTGTTGTTACTTATTAAAAAACAATTGTTTTGGTCAGTTGCTTTGCATGTCTATTCTTTAAAAACACGTAATAAAAATTGACAATAAAAGAAATTAAAACATAATAGATAACAAAACAATAATAAGTTGTCAAATACAAAAATAATTTTGATATAAATATTACGACATTATTGATTACTAAAGCTCGCCCTGCTGGGTATTTATTTTATACTGTACATCAGTAAGGATATGTTTTGTCAACAAAAAAGTATTAAAAAACACGTTAATAAATTCTATTGGAAGGAATCAGTGTAAGAATGTTGGTACAGTAGAAAGCCAGGAGTAAAAAAGGAAGAAATGTTGACCAGGAGTAAAAAAGGAAGAAATGCAAGTGAGTTAATGTTTGATCAGTTTTACTAATCTATTTTCTTCCTTGCACTAAACATTGTTTAGTTCAGTTTCTCGACATGTCTTCTCTTCAAAAGACGTTCATGAAAATAATAAGGATTTGCCAAATAATAAAATAAATAAATAAATAAGTAAATCATTTTAAATTAAATACTAATAGTAATTCATGTTTATTAATTTTAGCAATAAAATAAAATGCCATCATTTACGTATAGTATAATTATGTAGCAGTACATTAGAGTACACTTATTATATTTCTACCTGATAGCTATCGCTATCGCTCTGCTATAGTATAATTATATAGTACCCCATTAGGGTATACCTATAATATATGTAAACTGAAAGTCCGAGCGGAGCTCGGAGTACCTGATAGACCGAAGTGAGAATATGAAGAAACTTTATTTTACACATTAACAATGATTAACATTACAAAGCACCCTCAATTTTGCTTTAAGAGTTCGTCAATACTCTTTTGCACTCGTTTTTCAACAGCTCGAACTGCCTTCAGTATGGATCTACCATCTAGCATCCACGTATCTAGACGGCTTTGGAAAATAATAACACTCTCTGTCAAATTGTGCTACTAAAATTTGTTGTAGTTCTATTTGGTTTTGTTCTCGATGCTGTGGGTTTTGTAAAAATGGTTTTCGCCCATTCCGAGAAAGATATGTTGGAAGCCTATCTGGTATACAGAAAATGATCTTCGAAGGCAAGAGAATTCTATTTATATACATATTTATTAATTTACGTTTTAGTATATTTTCTCTTTAGTTCGGTCTACCTAACACTTTCTGTTTATATTCACTATTAATCGCGTGTGGATAATTGATAAAAGTTGCTGTTAGCATCTAACACCCATGGAAACAAAAATAACATTTGAAACATGAACAAATAATAAAATGTTCTATTAGTGCATACTTTTGTTGTCAACTGTTATCCGTTTATAATAAAAAAGTACTATCAGCAAATAGGTGCAGTGTAATACTTTAATCCTGAAATCCCAATCTTGAAGCAACGAAAGACCTAATAGAACTTCTTCGTTTGTAACTTTAAGCTGCCTTGTTAGTCATTTATGGAATTGGCTAAAAATACATCATCCAAAGCTGCAATCAGAAAATTCTCATTTTGTTCAGCACATTGACTGTAAACCGTCTCTAGATTCTCTGTAGCAACCAGCAGGTGTAGGAGTCCTTCACTGGATATCCCAAGTTTACCTTCACTTTTTCTAAAATCAAGACCACGACGATATTGTGTTCTAGAAAGAGTACAGACAACCCACGCTAAATAAACCACTAGCAACATTTACTCATTTCAAAAGGTCGATAGAACGTATTGAAGCGATACTGGTAATTGGTCTATTTAAGTGGTACGAGTCGACCTTCAAGGTGACGCCGTTTGAACACACCGAAATGAACAGCTTAACGTTTAACTTAAGAATAGCGACTGAAATTGCCGTGTAGTCTAAAGTGTGCAGTTAGCTTTTATGTTAGCCAACAATAACATGTTAGTTGATTGCAATTAATCTCACATCGCTTACGTACATGACCCTAACTTTGGTTACATAATCTGAAAAAAACTGCACATGCGAACACGTACACGTGAGTGAACGAACAATAAGTTCATAAAATGCGAAATAACTGTGGCAGACTATTTAGGTGTTATTGTAAATTGTTTCAAAGAAACCGCGTCAAATTGTCTAATAAAACTTTAATTACTTTGTATTTGATGTGCATGCAGTAAAAAACAGACAGGAATTTCATTTTCTTAACACGTTTACTGACACTGAACGAAACGTTCGCTGTGGTCGGCCAAACCACTGCTTAGAGGACTATTCCAATATAACCGTGACGTACAGTTAAAAGAATACACTATGAATGTTTAAAGCTGAGCACAGACCACAATTCCAACGCCAACCAAGCAAACATTGCCGCATGTGGCGTTGGCGTATGGAATGAAAGGAATTGTGAACGTCGTTCAGACCCAAACGTAGAACTTCAAAATGCAGATGGAGGACATTTTAGAAATTTTTACGAAATGACACCAGAAATATTTGAACATCTACAGCAAACTATGTTAAAACATGTTACTAATGTTAAGATTTATTTTGACATTTATGCAAGTCTTCTGGTAGTCAGTTTATAAAACTGTAAGGGGAATAGATTAATATGACTTAATTACACAGTTCTCAACTTCTCAAATGACTCAATCTACATTCTTCTTGGATAACTTAAGTTGTTTATTACTGGCATCCCATAATGTGGAATTTTCCCGATTAAATTCTATTAATTTTAGACTTAACTCGTCAGCCACCAGTAAAATTTAAATTCGAAGCACCTGCAACTTCCACAAACGCACGCAAAGGATTGAACAATAAATTTGTCCAGATCGAATCAAACTTTCTTTGATGGATCAAGGAGCGCCTTCGCTCCTTGGAGTAACCGTTCGGCCATGTTGGTCGCATCACCTCTTGAAAAAAGAAATCACAATAAAAATGTACGCACAAATCAATGTTATGTGTACTTACAAAAGTGAAAGTATTGACAATTCCAACGGACACGTTTTAACAGTTACTCCCTGACATTTACCTACATAAAGAATAATAAATAAATAAGCTGACAGCTCCCATGATGACTATGACTCATTTGCTTTCGAGTGAGCATATGTATATTTAAAATATATTATTTGACACATACATAATATATGAAGAGAGTGGTTCAGTTGCTACAGTGAACGAGCAATAAAGATACGTTGGAAAAATTGTTAATATACGCACCGTTGACACCGTTTTTCGTTGAAGACTGTAATGTTTGAAATTAATAAAAAGAAATGTTTAAGTAATTATGTTATATTTAATAACACAATTATGAAATTTGGATACTAGTATCCGTTTTCTTTCCGACCTTTAAAGTAAAATAATCTTTTAGTGGTAGTTAGATTTTGGTTCTTGTTCTATTGATTCAAAATGAATGTTTATCCATAAGAATAACTGATCGATATGGTGTTTATTCTTAGAAAATGTCTGCAAAACTGCTTACTGGCATGGCGGGTTTATGCTCAAAGATTTCCTAACCGAAATCACCCAAATAAAACCGTTTTCGAAAGACTGTTGGCTCAATTTAGACAAAGTGGAAGTATGCAGCACGGAAAATACACGAAAAGGAAACGTGCGACAGGAAACGAGGAAATTGGACCAACCAAATTTCGACCAAAATCAACCAAAATCGAAAACATAATTAACAGCCGTATAAAATCCAGCTTCACTAAGAACCTTTTGAAAACGATTTTGCGAAACGAGTTGAGTTTTGTATGTGGGTGTTGGACAAAAGTTGCAGAAAATGAAAACTTTTTTAATTTTGTTCTCTTTAGTGATGAATGCATATTTCACAACAATGGATATCCGAAAACAGACATAATTTTCATTATTATTCTGATTCCAATCCGCAATTTAGAATAATTAATAATCAGCACAGATGGTCAGTGAATGTATGGGGTGGAATAATGGAAGAATATGTAATTGGTCTTTATTTTTTGCAACACCATTTAAATGGAATATTGTTTTTAGATTTTTTGTTAATGAATTTCCATTTTATTAGAGGATATTCCCTTAGAGATAAGGAGATCGATGTGGCTGCAATTGGATGGAGCTCCTCCACACTTCCATCGTGGGGTCCAAGTAATTTTAAATGTGGATACAAAAATTGGCCATCAAGATCACCGGACTTAACTCCTGTGGATTTCTTTTTATGGGGATACGTAAAGGGAATCGTTTATGACACGCTTCCAACAACACCAGATAATATGAAGGAGCGCATTAGAGAAGCCTTCCATAGCATAAACCCAGATGTGCTAAGAAATGTTACTGAGAGTTTTAAAAAGAGGATACGGTTGTGTTTAGAGTCGGACGGTCGACATTTTGAACATTTATTATAATGTATTTCCACCATTTACTAATAATAAAATATTTCACAGTTTACACTAGTACCTATGTAAATATTTAAAATATTCTTAATAACTTGGGGTTTGTAACAAGCAATTCTGACTTGTCAAAATGCCATAGGTGACGTGATAAATATTAAATTTGTTAATATCAGTTTGCATTCTGAAAAATGTGCGTTTTCCATCAAAACGTGAATGGTATTCGATAGATAATTAATTTTTTTTAATCTATTCTTAGCGTACAATACAGGGTGTTCCATTTTAATTAAACAAGTTATTACCGTTTAAAAATAGTTTAGTACACATTAGAGTGAATTGGATGTAAAAAGGGATAATAAATGTTGTTTTTAAATTATTACATTTATTATCCCTACTATGTATTTATTACTACATTATTACTACATTTCCCCAAAATTCCAAATATTTAAAAAACCGTTGGGTTTAGATGAGGTAACCTTCATGAAACTCGGTATAATTTTGAATGTAGAAACTAAAAATGAAATAATATACAGGGCATTTCATGTAAAAAAACTACGTTGTCTGAGTACGGTGTTGATATTGTCTGAGTAGATATGAATCCTAAATTGAGATTGGCTTTACGTAATGGTAGGGAACCGCTAATAAAACCGCTCTAGCGATTCAAAGGATTGATTTAAATTGTATATCAGATGTACCAAAAATAAATCTTAAACATCCACTGTTAGTTTGCATTGTGGACTATATGGAGACCTCTATTATTTCCTTATAAAATCATGAAGCTTTCTTATCTTACCATAAATCCTAATAAAGTGTCAAGTAACTTCAGGTTATAGTTTTCTATAGTACTATACATATATGTATAAGCTACATATTGAAAAACTTTGCTCTTTGACTTTGGGCAAATATACGTTTAGTAAAATCGACCACAAATACGATAAGGATTCAAAAAATGCGATCTGGCATTTAGAAGAAATGGGACACTTGCATGTATGAAAATAATGTTATCTTATGAGACAAAGTAACTTTTATTTGAAACATTTTTTGCTGGAATGAACTGTAAGAGAACTGTAAGTGGGTTCCTCCGGAGAACCTCCGCCCGGATAGCGGAAGACACGGGTTCGAGTCCCGCCTCGGAGACATTGCTTCCAACAATCGGTACGATATCCACTAATTTAATAATATATTGCAAAAATACAATGTTAGACATAATAACCATACAACACTACTACATATAGAAGCTAAACCTAAACCAATCTATAGAGCAATCACTTACCAAGGCAAAATCAGTAACAAAAATAAAAACATTGCTAATAAATTCTGCATTTCACTTACCCTTAAAATAAACCATAATCTAAAAAAACATACTTAACAATAGTAAAACACCTACCAACTTTCTTGAAAAAAATTGTGTATACACCCTTACATGTGATACATGCTATGCTACATACATAGGAGAGACCGGCAGAAAAATCGAAATTACAGTCAAAGAACACCTCACAAGCAATAATTCAAACTTCGGTACACACATAAATTTTATCAATCATAAATTCACATTCACAAGGTGGCTGGACGAGGTGGTGGAGGATCTGCAGGCGATGGGAATGATATGATGGAGAACTAAGGCAAAAGATAGAATAGAATGGAAAAGAATAGTCTACTAAGTCTAATAGATCTACAAAGCCTGCAGAGCTGATATACAAAATTTCACTACTGATTATCTGGTATCAAAACTGTGAAATCATTTTTAAAAAATGCAATAATAGGTTCAAAAGATAGATTTTTCTCAATCTATTCAAAAAGCGGGTATACTTTTAATTATTCTGTCCCTTTTTATTCCGATGCATAATTTTGTTGATTAGACGACTATAGTAAGCAGTCTTGTTAACCCACTACTAAATCAAAATAAATAAATAATGCAAAGAAAAAGCATTGAGCTTTATTTTGAGAAACAAAAATTGTTTGTTTTGTTCTTTCGATTCTATGGAAGTACATTTGAATAATAGTGCTCTTCATAAACTACAGAAAAATACATGAATTAGATAAAAGGACATAAGTTAGTACTGCAGATTACATCTCACTTTTTCTTTCAGTATTACAACGGATGCAGATTTTATGAATACTTTCCCCAAATTACAAAGAGAAGTAAAAAAAACTAATCGCGGCTAATAAATGGCTGTTAATACTTTGCTAAGTTTCATCAATTACTTTAATTTTTATATTTCTCGAAACAATGTTTTGTTTTAGTTTAAACTTTAATTTAAAAAAATTTAATATAAATTTAAAACATGCAATAAAGGGAGCCCTATCTGCAACCTATGCTAGAACGAACCTGAAAAGTTTTCTCCTATACTGTGGTGTCGACTACGTAATATTGCGTTTGTATTCTTTAATTCGTGTAATTAATTTTCTACCAGTCTCACCTGTGTAGATGGCTCCGCATGTATCACATTCTAAGAAATAGACACCATTTTCCTTTAGTGTCACTATGTTAGCTTTAGTGTTGATTAGTAGTATTTATGGTTTTGAAACTTGCTATAATGTTATAATTGCTCAATAGTGTTTGTAGTCCGTTCCAAACATGTCCTTGGTATGTACACTTTGTGTATTTTTTATGACAATTGTCTATAATATTCTGTTGTGGGTTTAGTGCTGTTAGTGGATATTATGGTCATGTCTTTTTTTGGATTTTCTGTACTTTCTTTTGGATACTATCTATTTTGAAACCAGTATTGTGTAATCTGTAGGATTATTTGTGTTTCTCTCATTATTTCGTTTTTTGAAGTTCAAACATTCTATGTACATGTGGGTTGAAAGATGGCATTTTGTGTTTTGTGATGATGAGAGTTATAAGGGATAATGGCGTCTAATTGTGTTGGTTTTCTCTTAACTTGATAGTATATGTTGTTGTTGTTTTTTTTAGATCTAGAAAGTTTATTTCCTTGTTTTGTTTTAGGATATTATTTATTTATGTTTTTTTTGCCAAAAGACGCATTGGCAAAAACGTTAACGTTTTTTGAAACTTACTTGCCCAAACTGTTGGAAGGTAAATCCTATACTAGACAACAAAAAACTTCTTCTTGTCTTTTTAAACACTATTTTAGACACTAACTTTAAAATCTGCCAGACTTCTCCATGCAAAGTAATTTGAAGAATTTAATGCACACCACATCGATGACACCACATTATATTTGATGGCTAACTTAACCAACATGATTGATCACTGCTGTGTCTAAATATGAAATAAAGTTGAGATGTGTGACAGTATCCAATATTCTATGAGAAAGCGTGTCTAAATAAACGCATTACGTCTCATTGAACATCTGTTGTAGGTTCACTTAGAAATATTGAATATTTTTTTATTTGCCTTAACTAAAGACCCTACATCTCTTTCAGCACATCAATTATTATGCTAATCATACAAAGCCAGTTTCACGACATAAAATATCACGTTACACGAATGGTGATTGCAGTTTGCAGAGATCAAATTCTGCATTAAAAAAAAATTGTTTATACAAAGTCAGACCAAGTTACCTTGGGTATAATATGACACACATATATGTCCTGGTCAGGATGATAGTAATAAAACTGGGTGTAAATTGCACAAGGTGATCGCCTCCTTGGAGCACAAAGAGATATAAACTGTCTTTGTATCAATTTCAGTGATACCATTCAATGTAAATCCGAACGAAAAGCACTAGAGAGTCAACCTGTTCCCAATATAATCAAGGCAGCGTTGCATCATTAACCTTGCGCCATCTAACAAACGGTCATTAGCAACAAATAGGTACACTCTAAAAACAAATTACGCTATCATCATCTCGCTAGAATGTTATGACACGTTTTACTTGTTCAAACTATAATTAGGCTTTGCACCGTCCGGCTAAAATGCAAGCGAGGTACTATATTATTTTTAGACCACTTTACTTAATTATTATCGGTTACGTAATACGGTTTTTTTAATAACGGTTCTGTAGTAATGTGTAACTCTTCAACTTTCTCTTGAAAGAGCGAACCGAAATCTTCGCTCTGTTAGCTTTTATTAAATAATAGGAGAAGGATACAATGGTAAACGAAACCAGCAAGTGTAAAACGGAAAGAAGCGTCTGCTGTGCATATTTTCACACTCGGCTGTTTGGAACAAACTGAGTTTCACTGATTGTTGTTTTCGTTTATTGTTCCTAACCTCAGTGTGTTATTTTCAGACGGCTATTGTTTGGAGAAAGAGAGTTTGAATATGTATTAATTTTATTAGTTCAAAGTGTGCGTTGTGCAAATCATTCGTTTCAGGTGTGTAATCTTTAGTGGTGGAATAAAAATAAATACATATTTGTTTTTGAGTTCAAAATAAGTACAAATGATTTCTTCCTTTTTGTAAACACCTGAAAATATACAAAATATGGAAAAAAAATATTACTTAACTTAAATTCGAAGATTAAATAAATGATGGGACAAAATTATTGAAATTATCGTGTTGATAAAACTATTTTAAAAAGTTTTCCCTTGAACAAAAATTGATATATTGCTTTAAAGATATATTTTTAACCAATACCTAAACGTTAGTTCTCTATTTTACTATTCGCAAATTTGGTGCTTTTGTTAAAAAATGCGATTAATTTTGATTACAACTTTATTAGAATTTAAATGTTTGCTTGGCAAGTGACAGAGTTTAAAGCAAACCTTGTAATAAAAAGGAATATTTTCATAAAGATAAACATTTCTGACAATGTATAATTCAATTTGCAACTAACAAACGTTTCTACTTGAAGTGAATGAAATTATAAAAATTATAACTTACGTTTAAAACATAAATTAATAATAAGCACATTATATGCTAATAGCCCGATAATAGCATAGATTTTTATGTGAGAAATGCCAATAAACGCATTTTCGAAAAAAAAATTAAACTTGAATTTAATCAGCGAAATTGAAGAAATAAAACAACATCACGCACTCAATTTGGCACATAAAGACAACGAATTAAAGAAAGCTAATAAAAGAATTCTAAATCACATGGAAGATACGGAAAAATGAATTGCACATCGAACCAAATTAAAGAAGAAAGCATAAACAGTAAAATTAGGAGAGAGAAAGTGGTGTGAGTGATCTACACCCAATTTTTTGAAATTATTATATGTATTAACAATATTTTATATAATGTATCAGTACTACCTGTTTTTATTTTTTTGTTATATTTTTTTGTACCAATATTTTATCGAAACATTTTAAATAACGTATTGATGGTGTAATTCTTTTAATGTAACTATTAATATTTATGTTACAGTTACGTTTTTTTTGTTTTTTTTACAACATTTACAATTTTACAACTTTTGATTTTGTTTGAATGTAAAGATTTCTGTACAGATGTTAAAAACTTAAGTACTATCTATTTCTATTTATTTCAAGTAATTAAAGACAACAAAAATATGACGAAAAATAGGGACTTTAGCGCAAATACAACTGATTCACTAACTTTTTAAATTTTATTTATGTTTCTGAATCGAAAAACTTGTTTGTAACCTTGGTTCACCCTTCTAAACGTACGGCTTTCAGATTTGATCATTGTTAAACACGTGTTCATACAAAATTGTCTCTTTTAATTTGTTTGTAATCGAATTCGAACGTTTTATTATTCGTTATAATTGTCAATAGTAATTGAGTTTTTAATGTGTTTGATTCCACAACTGAGTATTTTCCGAACTCACAATTTGTAAGTAGCTTCAGATTAATTATAGAATGGAATTGTACTGACGATGAAGGTGACATACTTATCACCGATATATTAGCGTGAAATAAAGAAAGTTATAATTTTTCAAGATCGTTTTTTTCCCAAATAAAAAATTCGAGATCGATTCGAGATTCGAGAGTAAGTTTGTTTCATTTTCTTTAGATGAATCTAAACTTATCTTACTTTGAAGATAACTTGCTATGATATTTTCTTTCTTTTCTATGCTTTTATTTAAATTGTTTCGACAGCGGAATTTATTAAAATCATATTTCACCTTTACTTTTTCTTTGGTATTCTTATTACCCATTGCTTTTGGTATCCATTACTTACGCCCGGTTGCACAAAACATCTCCGTAAAGTTAATCGGGGATCGGAGGTTAGCCAATCAGATTAGAGAATTCAAATTCAGCCTTCAATCTGATTGGCTAACGGCTCGTTGATCTCCGATTAACTTTACGGAATGTTTTGTGCAACCGGGCATTACTATCATATTATCATTAGCTTTTGTGCTCAAATCTTCTGGCGTTTCCTTTGTTTTATTTCTTGTATTTATACTTCGTCTGCGTGTATTTTCAACAATTTCGTTTGGATGCTTGTGAGCAGTTTTACTAACTTCCTCTTTCATTGTTTCTGTTTCCACATTAATGTGTATATCATCACTCTGGATAATTATTTTTGATGCGTTTTTTCTTGCTGATCTTCTAAGAGTATATGGTCCTTCTTCTTTTCACATCCTTTTGCTTTTGTGTGGATATTTCAGTATTATCTTTAGATTCGTGCTGTTTCTGATTTACAGTTTTGTTTTTAAAAGCCTTCTTCGAGTTTTTCAAAGGTTTTCGTGTATCTTCTTCACTTTTTAATAATTTACCTATTGCTTCACTTTCAATTCCTTTATATATTTTTTTATCTTTGTTGGTGCCTTTACTACTTTCTGCATAAGCTTCCATGACAATGCTAAGAATTTCTTGTGCAGAAAGAAGCAGCTTTAGAGCTGCAGGGTATATTTTGTGTGGCTTCTTTAGATTTTGCAATTTTACACGGTGTTCTACATTCTGGCTTTTTAGAATTACTCTGATCATTTTCGTCATATTCACTAACTTCTCAAAAAGCTTCCCCAATAATTCCAAGAAGTTCTTGGGTAGCTACTTCATTTGTGGTCCTTTTCTTTGTAGTCAGTTTTTCAAGACTCCGATTTGATTGATTCTTTCGAAGTTCAGGAGTATTATTTGCTTTTGACCTGGAGGTGTTCAAAGAAACTTGCAGAGGTACATCTTCGGTTAATGATGATTCTGATGGAACTTGACTTATCATACAGTGTATATGTATATATATATATATATATATATATATATATATAATTATTTACAGTTAACCTAATGGTAGTAATTTTTAAGAAAAAGAGGTCTCGGATAGCTCAGATGGCAGAGCAGCCGACTAGTGATTGGAAGGTCGCGGGTTCGAACCCCGCTCCGAGACACTATTTTTCTTCATTCAGTTTCCTTATATATATATATATATATATATATATATATATATAAGATTAGCTCGTTTAACAGTATTAGATATAGACGTATATATCATGATATTTTTGAACCCTGTTGCTAAGTCGCTTAAGAAAACCAACTCACTCGGCCCGAAGGACTTGTGGACAGCACCTATATATCACTTCTGATATCAGTACTACTATTAGCAAGCCTTTAGGTAAACCAACTGATTTCACCAATTACACCATGAGTTAATGGATAACGAAAAAAATCGACTTTCCCGAGGAATCCCACGAAGTTCCAACGCATTCTTGCCTAGATTTAATTGATCATTGTGACAATAATGAAAATACTTCCTTGCAAAAGACAAAGCACAGTTTTCTTGAAAGGACATTTAATTTACATTTAACTAATACATCCACATTAATTTTACAGGTTATTTAAAATATTTTCAAGGTTTTCGTTTATATTTAACTTGTTGAGTGATAGAAGGAAGTACAAATAAATATTTTTTAAGTTACGTGATGAATCAAAAACGCAAACAAAGTCGATGTTATTATTATGAGATAGTCCGTACATAATAATATGCGCAAATTTGTGAAATAATGCATAACATTATGAACGTTAGAAAGGTTAGAATGAATTGTTCTTGATTTTTTTAAAGTCAATATTTAAAAAATTATAAAAAGACAATAGAACGAAAATTATATAAAATAAAACCTTTTTTTTACAAAATGTCTTATTCTATAACTGTCGACGCCCAAATTCTTATTATTAACTATCTCTTTGATTAAAAAAAATACGTATTTTCTATAGCGTAATATAAAACAAGTTAACAATTTTTTTCATATTCTATCGTCTCTATATATGTTTTCTTTTAATTTCAAACCAGCAAAAGCTGATGGTAAAAATATTTTAGAGATTAAAAAAACACATACTTTTAAATTAAGAAAAAATGTCTTCGTGTTACTAAAATATCCTGAAGTTGTATATTTTATTTCATTACAGCGAACACTTTTTGTTTAGAGTTTAATTAGATTCTAATAATTTAGTAAAAACTTAACAAAAGTTGTAAATTTTCTCATAATTTTCGTTCTATCTAGAATCTATTAAAAAATACAAGTTGGCTATGTAGCGCGTTTTTGACTAATCCTGTATATTCAAAATGATCTAGTCCTGAAGATTCTCATAATCCTTTCAACTTATTTATTTATTTTTCGTATGAGTTAATGTTTTTAATGGAGCTAGGGGTCCAAATAATTTTTTAAAAAGGTTTCAGAATCAACACAATCTTATTCAACAATTTTTACACATTGACAATTAATTTGCTCATATGATATAAAATATTCTAGCACTTCGTGTTGTACAGCGAAGTTGTGTTAAACACCCATTGTATCATTCTTTTCCTGTCATTATTTAAGAAACAACTTAGAGAATATTATTAATTTGTCAACAACAAAAATTCGTGCTTATGGAAATTAATTAAAATTTTAGAATTAAACTATCGGAGTAACTAAGTCCTTTTCCTAATGTAACTGGTAATATAATGAATTAAATTGCTTATGTCCTACAGCAAGATAGCGAAAGATATTAATTAGAAATGTTTAGGATTTATTTAATCCAATTTAATAAAACAAATTAGTTACAAAATATTTTTTATAATTTTTTTAAGATTTGTAATTTTCTAAATACTATATCAAAAACGAAGAAAATAAAGTATAAGAACAAGTATTGATAAAGAATACATATTCAGCACTGATCGAGAAATGACATGATAAAAGAAACATTCAAGATATAAAGATGCAAGATTTAAAATTACGATTTTGTTTTTAAACACTCGTTGGTTTTAAAAATAACCGATTGTAACGAAGAAACGATTTCTTTGGAATCCTATACAATATATAAAAGTTATTCGATTTCTTTGGAATATTTTACAAAATGCCTCTTAACAATAATGTATTCGCTGAACAAAACTTTGTAGCGAAGCTAAAAGTGTATTAGGAGGAATAATGGAAATTTCATGTCTTTTCCTTTCTTGCAATTCTTAGTTTATAAGTCATATCGGGAGATAGCCCTAGATAGGCCCACTTGCCATAAAAGATTTTATCTAGTTATTCACGTACATCACGTCCAAAATGGTGGTGGGATTAATCTTGTTGAAACCATATTTGTTTTGCAGGTTAATAAAATGTAGATTTGCCAGAAAACAAAATGTGGTTGCGAAAGTTAATTTTGGTTAATTTTTTTGAATGAAAATAGCATGGATTTTTTGAAGATCCATGCTATGATTTATAACCAACTGTTGTCCGGTTTACTTTTCGGGTATTCCATCACATCTAATATAACATGCAAGAAATTTTGTTCATTTGTAACAATTAGCGACCTTCCACTTTTTGGTCGATCTGCTTGCTGTGTTACTTTAGGAAATAATCGGCCCTTTCTATACATTAGAAAAAAACATTATTAGTGCGGCAGTGACATCGTGTGGTCAAAGGTTAAACCAAATCGTCACAGATCAAACTAACTCAAATCGTCGTTAACACTACACTATTATTTCCCAAAGCTCAAAACTTGAGACATATCTCAATTGATTTTTCGCACCGAAATCTTGAAATCCTGCATGATGCTGGCAAATTTAAGACGTTTTAGAGATCAGAAAATATAAATAAATAAATAAAAATACATACAATAGTATAGTACTAGTTTAATAGTATTAGATAGATATAATTGACCAAAATCGTACCCTTTGGGAGTTATTTAACATTTTTTGATAAATTTGTTTGTAGAGGTTTGCAAAGTTTAAAACATCGTATGCACTGAATGAAATGGATAATAATTAACGCAAAAAGTTGACAAATATGGTATATTTCGTATAGAAGAAAAAAAACTTAATTTTAAATTTTTAATGAATGTTGATGGATTTTTAATGAATGTTGATGGATGGTGATGGATTAACTGGAGTTATTTTAGGTAATTCTTCTATTGATATTGTAATTTAATAGAAAATATTACATCTTCATTGTAGAAGTAGAATTTTCATTTTCTTATAAATGAATTTTTAATGTTATTATAAATATTTTGAGTTCCTAAAATTTCTGATCAACCTTGATCTAAATTTTTATAAACTAAATTGGCAATTATTTTTTTTAGATAACTTGAATTTTTCTAAATAAGTAAAAAATTATAGGGAGTAGGTTGAAATTTAATGTTTATTCTCAATAATTTTTTTAGCCAACTTGAATTTTTCATAATCGAACAAGATTACCTTATAATTCCCAAATTCAAATATTAGTTACATCTGAAGATGTAATTCACTCCTGAACTATTCCATCAATATGTGTTAAAATTGATGCCACCCCAGGACGACTAAATCTAGTTCAATTTTTAATAAATCGAACCGGATTATTCTCTGGGCTATGCTCTGAAATTTGCGGCGCAAATCATAGATTTACACCCAATTTCTTTCATTAAATGAATAAATAAAATCTAGTCGTTAGATGACTGAAATGCAAGTATTGGTCTCTCAAACCATATCATAGTAATTTAGCAATTACTTCCAATGAAAAATGTATTACCTTGTCAAGCTAAAATCAATTACTCAAAGAGTAATTTTTAATTCCACAAATAGCACCATTAATTGAAAATGATAACAAATTTATTTTCATCATTTGACCCAGGAACTTATTTAAGAACTTCATTAAATTGAATAACAACATTTTTAGGTTCATTATTTTTACCTACTATTGATTAATTTTCCCTCACGTTATAATTTTTTATGAAATTATGAAATTGAGTTAAGCTCTAAAATATGTACATAAAAAAATTAAAGCAAATTCACCTCTTCTATATTCAACATTAAACCCTGAAACTAATTCTGATTCTCGTTCTGCAAAATCAAAAGGAGTTCGATTAGTTTCAGCCAATCTAGAAATAAATCATACTATACATTAATTTGAATTTTATTCAGAAAATGAGAATAAACGTTAAATTTCAACCTACTCCCTATAACTTTTTGCTTATTTAGAAAAATTCAAGTTAGCTAAAAAAATTATTGAGAATAAACGATAAATTTCAGCCTTAAATATAAATACTTCAAAATATTTTTTATTATCTTAATATCTTCAATATTATGAGTTTAAATCTCAATATTTTTTTTTATTTGTTTAGAAAAATTCAAATTAATTTTAAAAAAATATAGAAATTAGGCTTAAAAAATTTCAGTAAATTTAATTTTTTTACATAGAAAAATTCAAATCTGAAAAGAGTAATTTTTAATTCCACAAATAGCACCATTAATTGAAAATGGTAACAAACTTATTTTCATCATTTGACCCAGGAACTTATTTAAGAACTTCATTAAATTGATTAAGAACATTTTTAGGTTTATTATTTTTACCTACTATACAGTGTGTCCCAAATTCAATCCTCACCATTGGCATATCGGAAACTATAACACTTACAGGGTCGGTTAAATGGGGAAAGTAGTAGCAAATTTTCTGCTGAATTTAAATCCGCCGAGAAATCGCGGCCAACTGCGATCATTTTTGAGAAACTTCCAAAAAACTGAAATTGATCGATTTTTAATTTACGAAATATGTCAAATGGGTGTAATTATACTGTTTTGGAACTTGCACATTATACAGGCATTTTTTAAGGAGAACATTGTGGCGTAATTAATTAATTTTCCTCTTGGTCTTTTAATTTAGGCTACACCGTAACTTACTTTTGTTTTTCTTATGGACGCCATATTGGATTTTTACAAATTTGAAATCTTCGTTTTGCCCCCTTTACAATGATATACCATAGTGCAACATTTATGATTGACCTTTCGTTTTAAACGAACATTTTGCTTTTTCACCTGGTAGGCCATGATTTATTGTAACGGCAATTGAAAATAGCAGATTAAAGTGAGATGACAAAAATTACAAAATGTGTCTTCATCCTTATAAAATATTTAAATTTCAGTAAATTTAAATTTTTTATTTAGAAAAATTCAAATCAGTTAAAAAATTATTGAGAATAGGGTTTCAAATCTAAATATATTTTTTAAATACCGAAATTTAAAGCTTGATTTCAATATATGCTTATTATAAATTTGAGGGTTAGTTATTTTAAGTAAAAACGCTAAATTTATATGAGAATAAATTTAACGTTTATTCTCAATAATTTTTTTAAAATTTAAAGTTAATAAAAATCTAATAATTCATCTCATCTCCGTTTTACCGTCATATTAAACTCGAAAAATACTATCTTTTTCGTTAGAAACTTAATGCTTTAAAATTTTAAATGTTTATTATATGAACATTAAAAGTTGGAAAATTACAATCACAGATAACTTGATTTGTTTTATGTAAAATTATGTTGTCTTTCGATATTGATTGTATATTATTAGCATTATTTCTAAAGGTTTTCGAAAAATTCGCGATTGTCTTAGTATTTAATACAATTAATTCAATACGCAATGTCTTCAAAGTAAACCGAACACTTTGTGTATTTGGAAACAATTTTATGTTGTTAAGAGATCGATATGTTATTTAGAGTTATTTAGTAGGAATTTTCATTTTTTTTTTAATTTTTCAAGAAATTCTGTTTTTTTATTTTTCATGTAAAATTTTCTGTTGTGCATTTTGGCCCTTCTTCCAATCACATTCAATTGATACATACAAGGAAAAAAGAACTTGAAAATTAAATTCTTCATTTAAGTGATTTTTATTTTGTAAAGCAAATATTCATAATTTACCTTAATAGTCTTAACATTTGCCATATAAAATTGTTACTTCACGGTACATTCTTACCGTTCTATTTGAATTCAAAAAGTTGCACAATTTTACAACTTCAACAATAACTGTTCCGTGAACAAATGAAAATCGTTAAAATTTTTCAAATTAACGAGTTATATTTCTATGCAGGAAAAAATAGTATGATTATTAATTGATTCATATTATGCAATTTTAAACGAATAAAATATTTAATTATAAATTTAATGCAATATGTCAAAAGGCCTCTTCAGTGTCTTAGAATAGAAATATTATCTATGTAGTGTTTTTAACGTTAACGAATTTTTTGTTTAAAATTTCTGTAGATAAAAGAGTGTCGACGAAAATTTTCCGTAGCTACATGTTAAGCTAATTTTCGTGTTGGCTTACCTTTTAGCTTTAGGAAAAAAATACTCCAAAACTGCTTGGGTATCTTCGCTTCTTCTTCAGAAAACCGTAGGTATCCAAAAACATCCGTTAGGCACACACCAAATTCATTTAAAAAAATCACACCATCCACGTAAACCACCAGAAAAAATCCTCGAATAGACAAAAATATCTACGCACGGCAACGGAGAGCGATCGCACACCGGACAGAGTAACGACTGGAGAAGGTGGTATTTTCGAATGCACGGCCAACTTCGCGTGTTGGCGAACTGTGAAAGCGCAGCCTGCTGCGACCGAGTCTGGCGAGGCGTGCGGTTGGTTCGCGAATGAAGAAAGAAGAAACCGGCGACCGCGAACGCTCGGTCACGTGATCCGTACCGCGACGATCGCTCCGGAGGGAGAGAAAGATAACCGGATATCCTTTCCCGGAGTTGCGGAGTCGCTTCCTCGCCGAGAAGACAATGGCCCTGCGCTCCCGTGGAAGCGGAGAGGAGACCGCTGAAAACTGTAACGGTAAACGGCAGGACGCGGGCCTTAATTTGTATTCGCGTCGCAGCAGGCCGTGAAGAAAAGGGGCACACCAGGAGTGCGTTCAGAAACTATCAACCCTGCTTCAAAAGTGAAAAAAAAATCAAAAACTAAATTATTCTAAATTTAGTTTTTACCGTTAACGTAATAAAATTAACACTTATTACTCACCACACAATTTCTTCAACTCAGCAGGCACTCACGATCACAGTTAATGTCCAATAAACACAAACACTGTGAAAATCACAAATATATGTAATAAACGAGAAAATGAGCAAATGCTACTGAGAAATTACCAAAAATCAATCAAAAATTCCTGGATCTTTTAGGGAACTCAATATACATTTAAGCAGAAAGAAATTTCAGATTCATTGAAAACTTAAGTGCCACTGAAAGTTGATAGCTTTAGAAACAAGTTAGGTCCCATCTTTACATTTAATAATTTGTAGATAATATTAAAATCAAAGCCAGAACTACCTCATATCAAAGTTTAATCGTCAAACAACTTATAAAACAACGCTTTATACAAAATTAAAATAATAAGATGTCGAACCTTACAAACGAAAAAAAAAATACAATAACAGACATTCCGAGACATGTTATGGATATATTTCTCACTGAACATCACATCATAGTAATGCACTTCAATAAATTCGTACTAAACATATACGAGCTGAAAAGAAGGAGAAAAGAGCTTCTATCGTTTCAGTCATTCTTCGCTCTGTTCCTTCCCTTGGTGTTTGACTTGCCTTGCAAATTCGGAAAGATCGCGTTTCATGGAATAGGCGTCTTCTCCGTCGGCATAGTACTTGGGCTCGATTTCGACCGTTTCAAATTTAAGCGAGTTTTTGTAGAGATTAAGTGCAGCCCTGTTGCTTTTTCTAACGTGCAACGAAACGTACTTGGCATCGAAGCATTCCACCATGGCTTCCGATGCCTGATCCATAAGCTTCTGGGCTAGTCCGAGCCGTCTGTGAGACCGTTTGACGGCGAGTGAGGTTATGTGTCCGTGTTTCAAGTCTTCGCCGTCTTCTTCCATTTTGGCCAGCACGTAACCAACAATGTTACCTAGAAACATTTATCATTCAAAGCTGAGAATGAAAACTTCTCTCTCTTATTGAAATTGTTGAGAAAACAAGAAAAACTGTAAATGAATGACTTTGAAGTTGACTAAAAACCTATAAATATCTTTACATAACCACTGTTGGCTATAGATTATTCTATGTTATTCAATGTGCCAATAAATTTTCCTTTGCAGTTATGAAATATTTTGAATGGGATTTGTCACAAATTTGTTAATAAAACCAAGCCGTTATCACACATATCCGGAAATGAAAATCCTATTACAACGTAGCAGAGTGAACAGGAAGTTGAACAGGAAGTGCAAGACTGCAAATACTTAGGAACCATCATAGAAGCAAATGGAAAATTGGACAAGGAAATAAACAATCGAATCTCCCTTTGGAGATTCGATCAGCAAAGTTTTACCACTCATTAAAAAACGAGCTCTTTAATAAAAGAGAACCAAAAAAAATGATCTCTCAACACTTCACGAAAACTGGAAACTGGAAAGGTATATCACTGAAAAAGTGACATCACTATGAGTTTAATTTAAGTCAAATTATGTTGAGTTTGTTCAGGCAATAGCTGAAAAGTATTGTTTTTTTCCATATCTCTATGATAACACTGATATGCAAGGTTTTGTTGTTTGCAAATAAATAGGTGTATCTGAATGGATTTTTTTGCGCAGAAAATGTGAAAATTTGAAAAAAACGTATTTTTTTAATGATATTGCTATATGGCAACGTTGGTAACGTGTGAAAATGTTCTCTGGAGGGGCGTACGGAATAGATAAATATAAATACATATTCAAAAGCAAAT
>JAWQRJ010000434.1:0-21324 GCA_033557515.1 Diorygopyx duplodentatus | reverse complement strand
TCTTTATACTCTGATGAATTTTCTTGTCCAAGTTTTTCAAACATGATCACAGCAATATTTTCTTCCATTTCGGAATATTTTCAAATTCTTTTTTGCCCCATTCACCGAATCTGATGTGTCTACAAGATGTTTCTACCTCTTAGTTGCATTCCTTTGTCGGACCTCCTTATATAATTTACTGACGTCATTCTTTTCGTATAGATTTTTCTGAAACATATGTCAATTAGGTGTCTAAACTGGACATTCCGACCAGTGTTCAGATTCATATCTGGTGTGTCTACAAGAATTGTTCTTCGCCTCTTAGCCGCACTCCTATGCTTCTTTTATGGGGCTTACTTATCATACTTATTATGTTGTTATAGCTATTAAGTGTCCAGAATGGACATCCTGGATCAACGTCGTCAGACTTCTCTACATATAACAACAAATTTGAATATATGCACGCGTTTTATAATTTATGCAATCATAGAAGGAACAGCAAGTTAGAATAAAACTGACAGCCACTTTAGAAAAAATTAGAAATTGTGTCTTCCAAACATTGACGTTCGATTAGTCTTTACTTTGCACATTTTCTCATACTATTAAACGCTAATCTTATATGTACTTTCTGATCTCGGGGACGGCTTTAAGTTGCCGACCGACATTTGCAGGATTTCAATAATCCTGTGCGCAAAATCGATTTATATAGATCTTAACTTTCAGTAAACTCATTTTATGTGACCAAAACAATAGATAAAAAACCTTCCTCCACTCAATGTAACCGCACATTTGGGGACATCGGATGGGGCGATGTATTTGAATCTTTCCGTTTAATTATGCACAGAATTACGATAATGCGAATTTCGATTATGCTTACGTTGGTAACCTGCGGGCCCATTGAAGTCCTAGATACAAAGTACCGCGATCGGACAGTACATCATGTGTTTAACAACAATACCAGCAATAAAAAAATACTTGTTACAACAAGTCATCATAAATTGCATATCTTAAAACTCTAATGCTGCGAGAGTTGAAAATTTTAAGATTAAATTTGTGTTAAAAGTTGGAGTATCGCTAAGTTACTTAAAAATGCATTCAGCATTAATTAATTAATGGATGAAGCAAGTGATTTTAAAATATTTAACAAACATCTAGATAAACTAATAAAAGTTGGAATATCGCTAAGTTCATTAATGATGTATTTAGCATTAATTAATGGATGAAGCAAGTAATTTCAAAATATTTAACAAACATATAGGGCAGTTTAAAAAGTAGAAATCCGCCCTTTTTGTATGAAAAAAAATAAAATTAATTTGTTAGCATGTGTTTTTAAAAATTAGTTTGCACCAAAACAAACATACTTAGCTAATATAAAGCGCCCCTCAGTGATACAGCAATATAGAATGCTAAAAATTCAGGAACTCAATATAGCAAAATACGTTAATAAAAATTAAATCGGTACATACTTGATCATTTTAGAAGAAAAAAAAACGAAACGTAGCTAAAAGGCTTAAAGTTATTTAATTTTTAGAAAGAAATTTTTGTTATCTATTTTTTTATTAATTTATTATTAATTTTAGCATTAAACAGATATTTCATATTTATGTAGGTGTCTAGATATCACTCTATATAAACAACATAAAAATATAATGTTTAAGCAATTGTACTTTTAGGTTAATGATTATGCAGTGAGTGAAAAGGTAGCAAGACAAAAGTCTCAAATTTAAAATTAAACAATCATATCTAAAAGGAAGTTATAGTGTCGCTAAATTAATCATAAATGGACAAATAAAGTAGCCAATTTTAAAATCTTTAAGAAATAATTCGGAAAGTTTATAAAAAGGCATTCGAAAAGATAGGGAGGTGTTGTAGAAAGCAAAAATGCATCTAATCATAAGGGTGCTCTTAAGTGATCTAATCATTCATATAAGTGCATATGAGCTCTTAAACATAAATCTGGAGTAAAAAGAGCATATTTTGAACATGAAGGATCATTGATATGAGTACAATATTATAATATTTCGTGTAAGTTCGAAGTGTGTTTTTTATACAGTAAACAATAAATGTTTTATCTCATCTTATTCACAGTTTTAAAGAGTAACGATCACGGAATATGAAAATTCAAACCTAACTTTGATAACATTTGTCGTTTTGTAAAAAAATGAGTGTAAATATAGAAACCAATCTAAATACCGTAAAGTGCAAGGTCTTACAGTCGTTGCATTTTTCATACAGCAACAATCAATATTTTCTGATGTTGCACGTATGGTTTAAAAGAGAAAATATGGTAGAATCTGAAGATTAAACCCCAATTTTGATACCATTGTCGGTTTAGTAAAGAACTGAATGTAAGTAAATATAAAAACTGTTGATTTAAATATCGTATAATACAAGGTCTAGAATAAGTGTGTTTTTTATACAGTAACAATAAATGATTTATCACATCTTATTCACAGTTTTAAAGAGTAATGATCACGGAATCTGAAAATTCAAACCCAACTTTGATAACATTTGTCGTTTTGTAAAAAAATGACTGTAAATATACAAACTGATGATTCCAAGCCAAATACCGTAAAGTGCAAGGCCTTACAGTCGTTGCGTTTTTCATACAGCAATAATCAATATTTTCTGATATTGCTCATACCGTTTAAAAGAGAAAATATGGTAGAATCTGAAGGTTAAACCCCAATTTTGATATCATTTTCGGTTTAGTAAAGAACTGAATGTAAATATAAGAATTGTTAATTTAAATGGAAATACCGTATAATACAAGGTCTAGAATAAGTGTGTTTTTTATACACTAACAATAAATGTTTTTTCGCATCTCATACACAGATTCAAAGAGTAATGATCACAGGATCTGAAAATTCAAACCCAACTTTGATAACATATGCCGTTTTGTAAAAAAATTGGGAGTAAATATAGAAACTGTTGATTCCAATAGAGAAACTTCGAAACTTTCTTGAGAAACGTTCTTGAGATACATCAATCTCAAGAACGAAAAGCAGACATTAAACATTATTTTCTTCATATTGTTGGCATGTTTTCTCTTCAGAAAGACGTTCATAAAAATGGTTAATAGTGGAAATTGAATCAAAGAATACTTTATAATACTTAGGAAACCCAGCAAAACTCGGCGAACCAGATAGACCGAGCTATTGCTCGGTCTACCAGGTACCGGAGAAGGAAGGAAGAGGGTACGATCACTCGATTTTACACTCACCTTAATCCACACACAACACCACAAGCAAAAATCGTGAGTTAACAACCAACTAAACGATATAATAACAGCAAAACAATTATATTTTTGCAAGTACCCGGACTAAACGGATTAAACTATCAAAGTTCTTCTAGAATTAAAATCTGATTTTGCAGCAGCCACTTTGTTAAGAAAAGTTTTCGAGCGTTTTTAATTTATTGACCAGTTACTTCATAGCCTATTTGATGTAAATGTAGCGTCTATGGAATCTGTAATTTGTAACTGCTTTGATCACTTAAGTCAATGAAGAACGCAGTTTACACCTGCGATTTTGTTTGCGTTCCGGATTGAGGAACAATTATTCTCCATGTTCGACTGCTATAAAAAATATTTCTTTATTGGTGATTAACCCAGGATTTCTCTTACTTGCCCTAAATATAAATCAGTAGTCTTTTTATAACCAGTAATTTTTTCTGAAAAATAATTCATTTTCATGCGTATTATGCTAAATAAAGTTGGTACTTTCATGATGGGAAATAAAAATATGTTTATAATGTTGTTATGTTTAAGTTTTTTAATGGTTTCTTCATTGATCACGTTTTGTGGTTGGTAGCTATTCTTAAAGCCAAATTGCATTGATCAGGTAAAATTTGACAGTCAAAAAAGTATTTATTCCGCGAGGTTACATTGCAATAGTTTTTTCGATAACTTAAGAAATAAAACAGAGCATTCCTTATTCATAATGGTTATTTTTTTATCTTCTTTACTACATATCCCAAGCATAAATAAAAAGAGTTAATCTCCTTGTTCCATCCCCTTAGTAAATTCAATCCCCTCTGTTGTTCCCACTTGCGTCTTTATGTTAACTGTTCTTCTTAATGTCATTTTTAATCTACGAAGTATTTCTGTGTGCAATTTGTATTAATGAAATTTTTATATTATTTGCTTACTTGTGTGAATCGTTTTTTCGAATGTTTTTAATTCAAATACAAATTATTTATAATTGTTTTTTCGTGACTATACGTTTTTGTGGTACGAGTTTTGCGTCAGTGTTTGAGATATCTATTTATCTTATGTATGTTTATCTTCATAATGCATATTTACAAAAGAATCAATTTTATCAAAAAAGATTGTTCTTGATTTCTTTTTTAGAATAATAGTTTATTCCAATTTTTTTGTGCTTATGCAAAGCTATATAATATTACTACCATACATAATATATCTGTTGTGTCAAGTACTATTAGCGTGTTACTACTGTTTTTAGCTCTCTATGGTTCAGCTTTGTTTGGATACAATATCCTTCATATCAGAAGGAATCAACGAATAAGAAATGTGGTAAATTCAATACCAATAAATATGAGATTTTTCAAGCTATTTTCCAATAACTTATCTTTATTTTGAAGGTCGCTTATAAATCCATAAGGAACCGTTTGTTTAGGTTCACAATATTAATTAATGCGGGTGTGCAAAATTTACTACCAGTGAATGTCTTCATTACTTACCGGCACATGAAGTGTTAATTTCACATAAGCACGCGCACTGCAACTGAAATTAAATCAGTAATGAGGGAAGACTGGAATGTGGTGTAAGGCGCTACGCCGCAGCCCGTCCAAGGAGGCTAGTAATTTGGGACAAACTTCAAAGATAGTTATAAATAGATCAGCGACATTTTCAAACATGCCAACCAACATTGTGCACTTTGCGGTATCATAATTGCTAAGTGCAATTTTTTGCGTGATTCCATTAGTCTCGTGATTTCGGTCGGTTTCCTACCGCAGACTCCATTAACGTTCAAATAGGTTATTAAACCTAATAAAAACGTCGAAAATTTGTGCCGTTTTTTGCCCGCTCAATTAATGGAATACAATGGAATCGCGTTAGGCCATTACGATGATTATCGGTATCCCCGTTCGGTGTTTGCACTGTCGCCTGCGGCGTCCATTCTATTCTTCCTTCTTTCTTCATTTATAATTTTTCATGGTAACGAAAACATCAATTACACCTGCGGGGTTATTAAAATGGGTGAGTACTTCGGTATCTAGACAGGAAAAGGATTACTATAATAGACAACGACCTCGGTTAGGTCTGTAATTTATTGTATTAAAACGTGATGTATTGGAGATGTCAGTCTTTCGCGTCATTCTAATGTCCACGAATGGAAAAGCAGCCTTGGTACCGATTCTTCAATATAATCGGCATGACTTAGCTGGAAATCACGTTTAGATTGTATGTAATACATATATTGCGAAGAAAACGCCCTTCTAAACTATTGTTACTGTGCGAAAGGAATGGCGAAGGATTACTAAGACATGAAAATAAGAAAAAACAGGAATAAATATATTGTAATCTCAAAATGATTGTTGCTCAACCTTCTATGATTCATAATATGTTGCCTTTTAATTAAGTTATTTTAACCATTCGTATTTGCAAAAACAACGATTCACTCTATATACCCATCCACAGAGAGCTGATGAATAAAAAATGCAAATATCTAACTTTTTAAACTTTTCTCCCTGTCTAACTTAAAGATAATATAGCCTCTGCAGGAGTGATATTGTCTAGATAATATTTCGGAAATATAAAATAAATAAAAAAATCCTAATCCAACGCATCCGAACCGAACCAAATTAGATCCAAACCCAACCCGAACTAACAGGTAAGCCTAACCAAATTTTATCCAAAAACAACCAAATCCAATTGCAACATTTTTGATGCAGCGCTGAATGTTATTGGTGGGAAAAGCATTTATATGGCTACTTTTCGTCCTTCTTCTTTATCTCTGCTTCCATCTTTATTTTTCTTCGTTCATTTCTTTCATTCTTTTCTGCTCCCTCTTCCTAATTCTTTCTTTCGTCTCACATCTTTCTTCTGGTTTATTATCAATCTGACTTCAACCTTCTTTCTACTCTGCTCTACCTTTCTTCATTCTCCCTTTCCATTTTGCTTTTCTGTGTCCTTTCTTCCGTATTCCCACTTTTTTCTTTCTTTCTTCTCTATCTCTGCTTCCGCCTTCTACGCATTCTCTTTGCTTCCGATTTATTTCTTCTTTCTTGCTCATTTCCTTATTCTTTTATAAGTATTCTATCTCGTTTACTTTCTACTTCTCCTTTCTACCTTTTTGTAAAATCTTATTGTCCTTCTCAGCCTTCTTCATTCATATTGTTCTTCGTTCTATTCCTTTTCGCCCTTTCTGCCCTTCTTCTTTCTTCTTCCTGTTCCCTTTCACTTTTTTTTATTCTTTTAGTTCCCAAAATGTATGCCCACATTATTATCATATACATCGAATCATGGAATTCTAAGCTTCTTCTCTAATTTCTACCAGAACTGCTCTTCAAATGCCGTCTATTTTCCATTCCTTCCGTTTTCTCCCGTCTTTCTCTTTTTCCCGTTCTTCGCCTACTCTTCTTTCGGTGCGCTTCTGTCTTTTTCTTACATCGTACACTTCTACCGTACAACGAAGTCTTGTCCATTTTTAATTCGCCTGCTGCTTCTGTACCCATCTATTCTTCGACTTCGCACAATACCAAAAGGGATGAAATTTAAATTTTCCCTCTATCTTCTTTCCTTATCTCCTTCGGTCTTTTTACTTTTACTATCTTTTTCTCTTCGTTTTTTTGCCGCTTTAAAATTTTATATTTCTCTGTTGGTTTCTTCCGCCTCCTTCCTTCTTCTTCCTTTGTCGAGATTGATGTTGACAGATATGGTATGTCAACATATCATATTTGTCAATAAAGATGTTGACAAATAATCTGATTTGTTAAACCTTAAACCCTGAATTATGGCGTCACACCACCTTCTTCAATTTTCTTTTTCCTTCATTATTGCTCTTCTGGCTTCTATGGTTCTTCCTCTATCATCTTGCCCATCTTTCCATCTTGCTTATCCTTCTTTCTGCTTAATCTTTCTTTTCCTCTTCGTTTTTCTTCGTCACTTTCAAATACCATCTCTCTCCTTTGTTGTCTCCTCCTTCTTCCGCCCTATTCATTTTCCGGCTTCCTTCTTTCGCATCCTTTCTTTCGTTGTCCACTCTAGAAGACCACATGAATCGTACAGCTATGTGAGACTGTGATTCATATGATGTGATTCATATGATCGATGAAATTTAATTAGATGATAAACCATTTGAACCATTACTTCAGAATAAAATATTTCTAAAAGACATGCTTGCTTTGCTGAAGGTTATTCTCGCAGGATTAAACGGAACAAGTCCCGTCGAACAAGTTTTATATATATGAAAGAAGAAGATATGAAAGATATGAAAGTGTTTAGCGTTATGCGCGCGAATAATCTGGATTTTGAATTTAAAATTATAATTTGAATTTAAAAAATTACATTGTTATGTTGGATAAGTTATGATTATAACAGTTATATGATTTTTAATATTTATAGATAGAATCCTATCAATTATGAAAGTAAAATTGTATTAATGTAATATTAGAAAGATAAAATGTTTAATAAAATAGAATATCCAGTTATAAATTAAAATTATTAAAATTATAGAGTCAAAGAGAAACTTAATTCATTCATTAATAATAAAATAAACAAAATAAATATAAAAAACCAGAAAAGGGTGAGAATAGAGGTATTTAAAAGTTTGGAAAAATTGAGAATTGATTGTTTAATAATAAGTATGGAAAAGAATTGAAAATGATATTAAATTTAAAGTACTGTACATAAATCAGAGTTTTATAATTATTTAATTCTTTTATTATTAAAACGGGTGTCTGAAGGAACAGTAAATATGTGGAATATTGTTTTCTAGCTGATTGTTAAGTAGTAAGGTTTGTGGGTGGTTTTTCCCTAAATGAATCAATTTCATAACTTTCGAATAATTCTATTAAGTAGCTTTTATTAAGTTGATGAATTATTTTGATATTATCGAATGTGAAATTATGAGTGAAAATTTATGTGTCTACCGAAGTTTGAATAATAGTTTGAATTAGAGCTATAACTATTGCTTGTGAGGTGTTCTTTGACTCTAATTTCGATTCTTCTGTCGGTCTCCCCTATGTATGTAGCATTGCAAGTTTCACATGTAAGGGTGTATACACCATTTTTATCCAGTAATTTGGTGGGAGCTTTACTATTGTTCAGTATTTTTTTTTCTAGATTATAGTTTGTTTTAAGGGCAAGCGAGATGTTGATTTTTTTAGCAATGTTTTTAATATTGTTACTGATCTTGCCTTGGTATGTGATGGCTCTATAGATTGATTTAGGTTATCTCTTAGATTATATGTAATAGTGTTGTTTGGTTATTATGTCCAATGTTGTATTTTTGAAATATATTATTAAAATAGTGGATGTCGCAACCATCGTTAGAAGCAATTTGTTGTAACTCTTTTTTTATGTTACTAAGACTGAGAGGAGTATTTTTTAGTCTGTATATATAAGAAATGAAAGTTGATTTTTTAATAGATGGGTCATGAAAAGAATTAAATGGGATAATAGCGTCGGTTTGTGTAGGTTTTCTATAAATGTTATAATTAATTGTACTAAATGATGTTATTAAAGTAATACCCAAAAAATTTAAGGTGTGATTATTTTCTAATTGTATGGTGAATTTTATTTTAGGGTGTACTGTATTTATAAAATTATGAAGTTGATTTATAATATTTATATTTGTAGTATCTATTATCACTAAAATATCATCTACGTATCTGTTCCATAATATAATATTGATGAACTCGAAATTGCTGTTGTGTATAATTTTTCTTCTAAATTCTAAATGGTTCATGAAAATGTCACTCATGAACCGGCCAAGTGGGGAACCCATAAGTAAACCTTCAATCATTTTGTAATATTTATTGTTAAAAATTAAGTGATTTTGGTTAATGCAAGCAGTTCAAAGTTTTATTAAGTTGTTAGCATCTGTATTATTGTTTAAGTGATTATTAATGATTTGTGTAGCTATGGAAATTGTTTCTTTCATAGGTATATAAGTGTATATAAGTGTATAAGTAATGTCAAATGATAAAGTTGTAAATTCAGAAGGTAGTATTAAATTGTGGATGTTATAAAACAAGTTGTAACGATTTTTTATAGTATATTTAGGTGTGAATTTAATTATGTTTTTGAAAAAATTTACTAATAATTTAGATACAAAATATGAACAAGAATAGTGGAAATTATAATTGGTCTGATTGGGATACCATTTTTATGTATTTTGGGGAGTGAATGTAGCTTAAAATTAAATTAATAAAATTAAAATAATAAAATTAATAAAATTAATTAAAATTAAATTTGTTTAACTTTCAGTACTTAACTTTTTTATGATTTTTTTTGAAATTGTTGTGAAAAGTTAGATTAGGGTTTCTCTTTATCTTTACAAAGTTATTTTCTTGTATGAATTGTTCTGTTGTTACTATGATGTTCTCTTCTTTTATCTTTTTTGTAGGTTCCGTAGTGTAATGTTTTCTTGATGTATCTGTACTCTTGATTTTTTATTTCGGTGATGTAGGTTTTCTTCTTTTCTGATTGTTGTAATAATTGTTTTTTTTTATTTCTTCTTCTTCTGGATGGATTTTGATAGCTGCTTCAATTTCTATTGTCAATTTTGGAAAGTTGATTTCCTTGTATGGAGCATATTTATGTCCTTTTTGAAGAAGTGTTTCTTCTGTTTTAGTTAGTTTCAGACATGAAAAATTAGTAAAACAGGCGTGAAATTTGTGTGAATTTTCGAATTGTATATTTGAATTTGTTTTGATTTTAATATTTCTATTTTCTTTTTGTGTTTGTTAGTTATTTTATGAACTGTGATTTTATTGAGGAATTTAGCTTTTGAAATGTATTCGTCAATTACCAAAAAGTGGAATTTTATATTTAAATTTGAATAAAGGTTGCATAATGTTATGTTGTAATTATTAACTTTTTTGTATTGTTTTCTAATTTCTGTTTTCATAAATTGTTGTTTCAATTGGAATACTTTATTTGTATTGATTTGTTTAGGAAATTTAAAATTAGAAAATGTAGGAATTAAATTGAAGAGGAGACATGTTTTGATAAATTTGATGTTTAACAGTGATTTATGTCGTTTAAGGTGTATAGTTTTCCATTTGTTCAGAGTTAAGCTTGTATCGCTTGTAATCATAATGATTTAGAAAAGTCTGTATTACTGATTTAAATAAAAATTCCAAGAAAGGAAGAAGTGTGATAATTTTTAACAATCAGTATGTTCTGAAACTAATTTTAGATTTTTAACACCTTGACTGTCGACGAGTAAAAGTGTTAAAAATCTAAAATTAGTTTCAGAACATGCTGATTAATAAAAATCATTACACTTCTTCCTTTTTTGGAATTTTTAATTAAGTCAGTAATATAGACTTTTCTAAATCATCATGAGAGAATAGTTGTGTAGAGACTGTAAGTTATCTATGTTGTTTATCAGGTATTCAATGTCATAATATGTATGCATGCGTCTCCTCTCGGTTACTATCAAATTAATTAATCGCAATGGGCGAATGTGGTTGATTGATAGTTTTAATGGAGAAGTTCTGATGCGAATGCGAACAGAAGAGACAACTGTTTTATCAAGATTACAGACAACCACAGATAAACATTGATAATGTAATTTCTAATAAGAAGAACAGGTAAGTAAATATAAAT
This sequence comes from Diorygopyx duplodentatus, assembly GCA_033557515.1. Lineage (NCBI taxonomy): Eukaryota > Metazoa > Arthropoda > Insecta > Coleoptera > Scarabaeidae > Diorygopyx > Diorygopyx duplodentatus. Next base: position 10,544 of record JAWQRJ010000434.1, on the reverse strand, counting down.
TATATTTGAAAATGTATTATACTTAATTCCAAAATTCCAATTCGAAAAAATATGTTCAAGTTGGAAGAATTATAAAATGGTGATAAATCGGTTTTCTTAAATTCTTGAGGATTCTGGAGAATGTTTTGTAATATACAATGAAGAAACCGAACTTTATCCTACCCCTGAATAATTTCTGAATGTATAATGTCTCAACACATACAAACAAAACCAGTTCCTGTTACAATTTATTTGACAGTTGACAATAAAAATTGTGTAGGCTGCCATTTGATCATTTTCATTCATACCCCAAAAAAGTACACTTTCTAATCCTGCAAAAATAATAACCTAACAACACCTAACATACAGGGATCCATCTATGCATTGTTCTAATATTACCTTTGTACACCTTTCCTACTACCGTGTATTGCCTAATTGTATTATCTACACATACAAATACCATAGAAAATAAATTAACAAGCGTCACGACATCTATTGAGCGACATGAAGCCTGGAACATAATTTGCGATGAGTTTAATTCCAGCAGAAATCTTACCCTGATTAAAAAACAAATTAAAGTTTTGTCTTTTAATTTAAAGGGAAATAAAAGAAGGTATTGTACCAGAAAATGCAATTAATTTTTCAGAAGAAAAATTCTTGTATAGTTTTACTTACATTTAGAAGGAAGCATATTTAAACACAAAAGCACTTGCAGGAGAGATAAGGCAAAATAGTACAAAGTGACATTTTTTAACCGAAATAATTAGAGGTATTTTTGCGTCTATAGTATAATCGAAATCGTATATAACGAGGTAGGTTGTAAGAATAAAGTTGATATAACTCACTTTTTTAAAATTTGTTTGTTTTTTTGACACTTTACAAACATCAACTGTTAAACATCATTGTTATCTTCAACTGTTACCTTCATATAGCTACTCGTCATCATTCGTATAAGTTAGTCATTTTAGGTTAGAATAAAATTTTAATGTTTGGAGTAAAATTTGACGTAAAGTTCAGTTGACGTTTACTCAATAAACTTGTCTTTTGGTTACAATTTTGCACATGCCCTTACAATAATATACTGTATCATTAATATTCGAACTGAGTTCGACAGTATTTTAGTTTATTTTAGTCATTACTGTGGGCGCACCCAATTATTTTCAGGGATATTATAATAATTTACATTCGAACTTTTTCGAATTAGTGTACGTAGTATTTGTGCATCTAAAAAAAAACTTTACATTTGGAACGTGTACAAATTTAGTTAGGTTGCAGGTTTTATTATGCACCGAACTAGGTTATCAAGTAAATGTAATAATCATTTCTTTTTTACGAAATAAAAATGATAAAACGAGTTTGCGTTAATCGTCCTGACAATTTTTGATACATTTGTGATAATGACTATAGAAAAATAAAACGGAAGATTGCTGAAGGTTAACAATAGTTGTGTTTCAACGTTTTCTTCATGGTCTAAAAATTCTAAAACTTGCCTTTTTCTGCTGCGATGATTTGGCGAGAACCTCAACCGCATGAGGATTGCTATTTTTGCTTGCACAAAGTGAATGGATTTAGTGTAAAAAATAATTACCGAATAAAGTAGTAATAATATGCAATATTGTACACTTCCGATTATTTTGTTTAGAATCTTGTCCTACATGTTTCGTGAAATGCACATATTCAGGGACATCTACAACTTTAATGTGATATTAATGGTATGGTTTGGTATTGCGTCTTATTTTACTAACTTGTCAGACTGTTAGCTTGTTCAGTAATATTGCATTTATGAATTCTGGATCGGTATTCTTTCATCTTTTCATTTGTCATATTATTTTACAGAGATTGCGTAAATTATGTGTTATTGATAGGTGATTTCAGGTTGTTATTTGTGTTGCCTGTTATTTGTAATATTTACGTCTGTATTGTCTCATATGTACCAATAGTTGGTGGATTTGCTTCTTCTGTGTAGATTCCCCTGTTTATCCGAGTTATTGTCTAGTCAATAGTATTGTTTAATTGATGATTAGCTATTTTGTTATTTTATTGATCTATTCGATGTGTTTAAGTATTGTATGTCTATAAATTTATTTTATGTTGAGTTCAGTGTGTATTGTGTGGTATGTTGTTAATTATTTACCTGTGTATCGTGTTGTTTTTTTTGTTGGCTATATGTATAGCCATTTTGTACAATCACAGCAATCATGTGTATGTGTGTGTTTGGTTTATATGGCTTATGGTTAATGCATTAATGGCTATTGCAGTATATGTGATCAATTGTTATATGGTATAAGGATTTGTCAAATACGTAAATAATGTTTTTTAGTGTTTAACTGTTCGTTGCAGTATTCTATGTCTGTTCTGGTCTTTTTTATTTTCTCTGTGACATGTTTCATATATTTCTAATTTGGTACTTTTATTTATTTGTTTGAGAATTTTAGCGTTGTTACTTTTATGAAATTCATGTAAATATGTTAGGAAACGTCTGCCGAATGTAGAATTTATATTATGTCTGTATTCCTTGATTCGCATATCAAGTTTTTGTCCGTTTTCTCCTATGTAAACTGCGCCGCACGTGTTGCATTCGAGTTGAGAAAAATGGGGTATATTTTTCTCCAATGTACTTATTTTATCTTTTGTTTTTATAATTTTGATGGTTGATATGGTGGATGGTGAGATGGTGGATAACTGTTTTGAATGTCGCAGTAATGTTGAATTTAGTAACATTTTTTGTAAATTATGTGATATGTTACCTTCATATGTGAATCATCTGTATAATGTTTGGTCTTTATTATTGGGTGATATAATTAAAGTTGTATTGTTTTGTAATTTGTATCTGTTTTCGATTTTATTTGAAATTTTGTTTGTTGTGGTTGGATCATATTGGTTGTTATGTGCAATTTGTAATATTATCTGTCTTTCTGTATCAATGTCTTGTTGTTTGTTGGTAGTGTTGTGTATTCTATGGGCAAATGCGTGGAATTTGCTATTTAGTGCCATTTTGTGTGTTATGTGGTGGTTTGAGTGAAAAGGAATTATTCTGTCTGTCTGTGTAAGTGTTCTGTAAATTCTAAAAAATTTATGGTGTTATTATTTTCTGTTTGTGAAGTGAAGAATAATTTATTGTTAATTTTGTTTATATCTTGTATAAGTCTGTCAGGGGTGTTTATGTTTGTGTCCCGCCGTGTGATAAATATATCATCAGCATATTTTTCCAACATAGAAGTTTGTTTCGTGTAAGTCTTTATTCTGTATTATGTTATTTTCCATATTGTCTAGATATATATCTGTCACCAATCCACTGAGTAGAAACTTACAAAAGCTTTGTTGTAAAGTATGTTGTAGTAGTTTGTGTATGCTTGTAGCTTGTTCGTTGTCTAAACTGGAAGTTTTTGTTATGTGTTTATTATGTATGTGTGTGTATTATGTTGGTTATTTTAGGGTTGCCATGATGTAATTGGGTGGTAGAAGGGTTTGATTAAGATGTTGTATAATTTGTTGTCTGTTATTAATTGTATGTGGCAGTTGAGGAATCTATGGCGTCTACAAGTGGTCTTATGGGTATCTTGTTTTTAAGTGGTTTTGGTTGTGCATAAAGCCGTGGTATTTTGGGATTCATAGGAATTAAATTGAATGTGTTGATGAACTAGTTGTTGTAATGTTTGTTTTGTATCATTTAAAATATTTTTGGTTTTTAAGTGGAATCAATTTATTGGGTTTTGTTGTGATTTTGTATTGGTTGCCTTTTATAAATTTTTCTGGTTTTTTCTATATATTCATCTTTGCTCATGATTACTAAACCAGCAATCTTATCTGCTTTTGTGATTATTAGATTGTTATTTTAATTTTTTTTAAGTATATTGTTAAGACACAAAACCTACTGTTTGTTATGTTTGTTGTTGTTATTGTTTTGTTGTTTCTTTCTTGATAGTCTTGTTTCTTCCCTTTTCAGGATCTGTATTACTTCGGCTCGGGTGTTGTTTTCTTCTGGGTATTCTCTAATTGCTGCTTCCGTCTCTATTGCTATTGTGCTTAGGTTTGGTATATGATTGGGGATTGATTGGGGAAATCCACGTATGTGGATTTCTTGTTACTTGTATCCACGTATGTAGATTGTTGGTTTGTGAGATTTGTTACTCTTAGATGGAATTTTTGGGTGGCTTGTGATGTGTGTTCAATCTTGTTATTTTCCTCTTGTTGCTTTATTTTAAATAGGTTCTTAATCTTGTTGTTCCTTATTGTGTCAATGTTTGTTTTATTGTCGAATTCTTGGTTTACATTCTGAATAATTTTGTTGGGATCTGTGGTTAGTGTACTTTGTTAAATGTTGATAGAGAAGGTATAATTCAATGTTGTTTTGATTGATGTTATGGTAATGTTGGTGGAGCTGTTGTCTTAAGAATTTGTTTATTATGGTTCTTCTTGTGATTTCATTGGTCTTGGGTGGAGACCAAATAAACTACCCTGATGTATCTTCAATCACAAAACTTGTCCCTAACGGATCTGATGTTATTCCGTCTCCATCAAAACCGCTGGAGGAAACTATGTTCATGATCATGATGATGTTGATAATAATGATGAACGTAATGACTATAACAAAAAATATTACTTATGTTTTATGGGAACCACAACTGAAAGTTTTTACACAAAGTGACTTAAATGACCTCGTCAGGGATTTCGGCCTTACTAAAAATAACACTCAACTTCTTGGGCCCAGACTGAAAGCAAGAGCCTTACTTGCTGAAGATAACATTTTGTTGAAAAGGAGTTTGAAGGCGGTTCTTTTACAGAATGGAAATAAATGTGCTTCTGTACCTATTGCTCATTCTGTACACTTGAAAGAGATTTTTTTACACAATTTAGCAGCGCTACTCAAGGGTATCAAATACAAGGAGCATAAATGGATCATTTGCATAGATTTAAAAATAATATGCATGATTTTAGGTCAACAGTCCGGATACACAAAATATCCCTGCTTTTTGTGCATGTGTAGCAGGTTACGAATGAAACCTAGGCAAGATTGGACACCTGGGTCATTGAATGTTGTCCATCCTCCTTTAGTTCCTCCTTCTAAAGTCTTATTACTTCCTCTACATATCAAGTTGAGGCTAATGAAACAGTTTACAAGGGCTCTAGATCAAAATGGATATAGTTTCAAATATGCAGCTAACAAAATTCCCGGAATAAGTCATGCAAAGATCATTGAAGGTATTTTCGTCTGTCCCGATATCATACAACTAGTGAAGGACATAAGTTTTGAAAAAATTATTACTCCCACTCTTGCTTGGATAGGATTCAAAAGAATTTTTAATGGATTTCTAGAAAATAAAACACATCTAAACTTATATATATATATATATATATATATATATATATAAGTTATAGTATATAAAATTTATGATGCAATGTGAGTTTAAAAGTACACTTTTTAAACTTTATCGTATTAACGTATCAAACATCTTGCACATATTTCCATGCAGCTTACCGTAACACCACTTCCTATATGAGTTTCTAGGCCAGTTTTGCTATTACATTCAGTAAACTTACATTACAAATTGTAGCTTAAAGATTCTCTACTTTTTTCATTCCTCATGATAATGAGGTTATCTAGTTTCATAATTTCCTTTCTAGGGTAACATATGTTAGTCATAATAATAAGTGTCTTTGAACTTGCAATTACTAAAACAGTACACCATGAATTTTCAGAAACTGTGTTTTCAAAGAGATATTTATTAGTAGCCATAAAGAGGAGCAAAGTATTAATAAACTTCAGACCATGCAGTAGACATCGCCAGTTTTCAATTGTTTTTCCACCAATTGTCATCGATGCATTTACGCTTTTGTATACATGTGCAATACTGCGACTGCGCTCTCGACATGTAAAAGTTTACCGATCCCCTAGTATGAGGGGAGAAATCCAATAAAAATGAGACTGCTCATGTTGTATAGAGAGATTGGGACAAGTGATTTCTGTAAGAGGGGACTATTCAATGGGACCATTCGACGAGTTGCTATAGATACCATTAAGGTGAGTGGGACTGCCAGTAACAATGTGATAGACATTGACGACATTGCATTTTAATATCGCATTTTTTAATTAAAAACTTTTTACATTATCGAAGCTCTTCGTAGTAATAATCTTTCAACCAACGAAAAGTTTTAGATTAAACCTTAATTTTTTTTGGAGAGAGTGCGAACGAAAAGTTTGCCTGCGGAGCATAAACGAGTGTTCGGCATTCGCCAATACCTTAATTAAAAACTCCATTCGCTGTCAACAAAAAAGGGCCGGTAAGTAAATAAAGTTACTCTCCGCTCGTCCGCTGCAGTAGACGGCTTATTCATTTAAACTTTTTCTTCACAGGGGGCGATTAATATTGTAAAATGCAAATAAGCCTTTATTAAAGTCGCCCCTTCGGCAGGAAACAAAAGGATCCACCTTTTGCGTCCCGTTTGTAACCTGTTAAAGCGCTCTGACATGCAAATACGATTCGCTTTTGTTCCCTTTCGCCTAGCAACCTGGCTATCCTGTGGGAACAATTACTTACAAGGGTCTATCCCATCTGTTACGGTCATCAGAGCGGCAAGGACCAATCCCGCTGCTAGAACCTTCATCTTTTCTTCTCCAATTGTGGAAGTCTTGTTAGTTTGACCATTTCACCTGAAAATAAAATATAAAAATTAATGATCGGTCCCTGTCCGAGGCAATTTCGCCGGAGATGATAGGCACTCCAAGAGGAGATCGACTCTCCTTGGAGAATCCCACTTCCACAAGAAGGATGCTCCAGAAATGTAATAATGGCGCGGTCGGTTTTATTTGACAGACCCTCCTTATAAAAAATAATAATTCCCTGGGAAAGAGCGGTATGTCGCCTTTCGAGGAAGTCTATATTTGCTTTTGGAGTGGAGAGAGGCGTGTGTGGAACGCTTCGAGTTGGTGATTTCACCTTCAGTAAACATCCCAGTAATTATTTTATCAGTGGAAAGTGTTATGTCTAGTACTCAACTGAGTTTGTTTATACATCTCGATGCGAGAACGCAACTCTTTGATTATTTATACTGGCAGACCTCTCCAAAGCTTTTACCACGTTTCACAACAATGCCGTTGATTCATTAGCGACTTTACGGTGGAATTTTATGGCGAATCTATCTGCAATAACTTTGTTGTTGTCGAAGATAAAGGCATTCCGATTTATGCTAATACTTAAGCAGACGCTTACATTGCGCCATCTATATTTATATTGGACATTTAAATTGTACCTTTCGCAATAGAAAGGTACAAGAAAGAGGTTTTTTTCCAAAACTTTAACTTAAAAAACGCTAAATAAAATTTTGCTAAAGACGACTGAATGAACAACAAAGGCATCACGAATAGACCCCACCAATATACCAACCAGCGCGATAAAGATATACCAGATCCTGTCCCTATTGATACCAACGATGACTGCTACTCAGAAGAATGCGAAGAATCTAATGAAGAAATCCAACAGCGGGGATTAGGGGATATGGTTAGATGTGTGATGATTCAAACGAATAGTAGTAATGGTGGGTTTAGGAAATCTACCAAACACGCTAATGGAACCATTTAATCCTACGTTTCCCATGTTTATTTGGATGCAATATGTGAACTTCAAGATTAAGCAAAGTATTATGTATTATCAAAGTGTTTTCCTCTTCTGGGCACTTTATGAAGATCAGTAACGGTTATACTCATCAATAATAGAGTGGCAACGGAAGAATTTAATCTACATCAAAACCGTAAAGAGATCAAGTTTATTGAGAATAACCATCACAGTCAGGTATTGCTCATTTTATTCCCGCAGCACATTACGTAATATACGATATAGGGGCATTCAGCACAGACCTTGGTGGATGTAATAGAGCCAGAAGCCGTGCAGCGAGCGTTTGTCGGGGTATTGCGACTTCATAACATGTCGAAGGAGTCAAGAGCAAAAACCGCGAAACTGACTCCGTTTGATCACGAGACCGTTAATAATGTATAGAGACAGTTTACCTCGCTATGGAGTTTCCGTGTTGCGTCGAACCCCACAACGCCAGCGACGCCCCACGGTGGTATTACGTTGGACTTTATTAGGGTTGCGTTTTAAGGGGCCCTAAAGCCGTATCGCTTCGACCGCCCTTCTTTGCCGACAAATATTTGACTATTTCTTATTTGGACTTGTATTAAAGTCATCTTGGGAATTGGGAATCATTTACGTACCTAAAATGAGTCGTAAATCACAATATTAGGCGGAGGCAAATAGTTTTTCTGTTATTTCGTTTTTCTTTGATGGTAAACTCTGTAGTGAGTGTTCGACGATGGGTTTGAATAAGACATGCAAACGACGAATGAGAATAAATGCGAAAGTATTCTAACATGGAGGGAAAGTGGTAAATCATCATTACATATGCGTTTCTTGTTATTGGTTTATATAGATCGCTACGTTTAGAATTCCGTGACCAATTCGATTTGTGATAAATGTGATCACGGGTGGTGGCTTCAATGTGAATATCAATGTACAAACACACTGTTATTTGATGCTTAAGCACATCTATCATCTACGACAAAGTTAGCACAAAGTGCATTGATGCTACTCGAAATGAGAATTGCTTTGAAAATATTTTGTATAATCTCTCCAATTATCAACAATTTAATCTTTAGGCCATAAGTAATAAATTTGGTTTCAAAAAAAATTTACGCGATGCTTACAACTAATGGCCTTACCAATAGGAAAAGCCATCTGGATTGTGGGGAACAAATTTGAGGTATATAATTCTTTAAAAAAAAATCCCTAAAGAAAAAGCTATTGTAGGAGAAGCTATTGTAAAGCTACGAAATATAGGTGTTACTTGCAGGAAGAGTATTAATACACGGAAACACAAAAAAATCTTTACAAATGATGAAGTTTTATGCAATTTCTTAAATTATTAATGAAAATGATAGATGAAAACAAAGATGAAACAAAGATTTCAAAAAAAAGGTGAAGGTGTATTATATTAAAACAATTATAGTTATATATGCACAGCGTGCGGATAAAGTATTGCATCAAGTGGAATTAGATATAAATTTGAAATTTGGCAATGTTAAATTGTTATTGCTTCGAGCTTTTGTGACACGGCCATCTTGTATTTTTTTAATTGGCAAAATTTGTTGATATTGGTATCATTTGAAAGATACTTGTTTTAGAAAAACAGTATCTTAATATACATAAACTAATAATTCAAAGTTGTAGAACACATATTTTTACTAAATATCAAAATAAATGTTCGTCGTCACATTCCTAATTTTAATAAAATCACCTAGTGTTGGTCTGTTTGCATACACAACACTTATAAATATCCCCAGAAAAAAATCAATTGGTGTCATGTCTGGAGATCGAGGAGGCCATTCAATATGCCCTCTTTGACTAATCCATTGTCCTGAAAAGTTCTGATATCTGGTTCCAATACGATGCACTATGCGCGCAGTGCGTTGGTTTGTTCGGCTCAATCATTTTCATTGCTGGTTCTTCCAAAAATGAAATCTACTCTAAAAACTTTGACACCTCTTCTTTAATTTCCTTCCCAACGTAAATCTCCTATTCTTTTCTCGCCAAGGCATGCAATTGCTTGTTATCATATACATTAACATTAGGGTGTACCACGAAATTCGTTCTTTTTAAATCAAAGTTTCAAGTTGATAAAAAGTTGTCATTATGATCACAAATTTAACAATTTTGTCTTCCGGAATGATCCTAAAGTTAAAAGTTTTTTAGTCAAAAGGATGAAAAACATTTTTTATAAAGTATGTATAAAGCAAAAATAAGTATTCAAGTGTAAAAATGAGCAGTTTCAGATGGAATCTATCAATAAAAAATATATTTCATCTGACATTCAACATTTATGTCTCCCGGAATCGTAATGAAAACCTCACTTTTTTGTCAACTAGTCCTATTTTAAAAATGTTTACCCATCCTTTACAATAATTTCAATTATTGTATTTATAGTACAGACATTGCGTTCGTATTTATAGTACAGCGTTTTAATATAGCGAGAATATCATTATACAGGGCGAGGAATTTTTGTCGTAGCATGCAGGCAAGTACGCCACGCCCCAATCGTAGCGGATAGGTCTATTAAGCGCACCTACTTTAGCTGTTCGCTATGTAGGTGCCAAGCAGACGGCGATGGGCGGCGTTGTTTTCACAAACACATTTCTAACGTACTTCGATAATTCTCGGGATAATTTGCATAAAAGTTTTCCTGTTCGTATTTGGTGTAGTAAATGCAACAAAACAACGTTCTCGTTATCAGTACAGGCGTAGGGAATCCTAATCAACTAATTTTGAAAATCTACAACCCCCCGGTAGGGGGTAACCAACCCCCAAATGAGTGAAATTAAATTTGACAAAGTTGGGCACCTTTTATTGGAAGTTTTCTATCAGTACTATATTCGGCACACCGTAAAGCGCCTAAATCAACAATAAAAATTTGGAGACTCGGACCGGAAGTTGATTAAAAAAAAAAATTCTGTCCTAGCGCGACCGCGGAACGGGCCATTACAAAGTCGATTTTGACAAAGTTAGGCATCTCTG
>JAWQRJ010000433.1:0-21326 GCA_033557515.1 Diorygopyx duplodentatus | reverse complement strand
CTGGTCCAAGTTTTTTATGATGTGCGTAACTATCCTGTGAGTTGGATACTTGAAGCAGGCATCTGCCATCATCTGTAAAGGTACCAGATCAGTAATGTATTAGTATGAAATGAAAGATATCTCATACTTCCAAGAATTTATGTTTATTTTCTGCTGTAGCTATTTCGTTTCCAAAATAAGCTTCCTGTATTTTCTTAGCCGCCAGCTTGGAGAGTGGACTACCTCTTTGCAGTCGCAGACTGTTTGGAACTGTATTTTCAAAATCATCAACAACGACTTTCATTTTTTTTATGAAAGACAAATAGAACAAGCCCTCCGCGTTGGTATATCCCATAAGAAGTGGTATTTTAGGGAAATTTCCTTTTAATGTAGCAGAAAGTGCTCGTTCTGTTATAACAGCTCCAGGGTTTGGGTTTTCTACAATAAGATGAAATGGTTTGGTGTAATTTAACGACACATCTTCTGCAATATTCCACATTTTCGCACCGCCTTTTAGCAAATCAACTGCAGGGACTTTCCGAAGAAATTTCAATACCGCACGTTCATCATCAGATTTAAATCCTAAGTTTTCTGCCAACTCCTTTGCAGCCCCCTTTCTAGCAAAAGCATGTTCATGGAAACCTGTGCCGCTTTGGAAAATGCCTTTATGAAAAAGCCCCCTTGATAATGGAGTCAGCATCAGGTAATGCACCAACCCCGCTCCTACACTATGGCCACCAAATGTTACATCTTTCGAGTTGCCATTGAAGTTTTCTATGTTTCGGCTAACCCATTTTAAGGCCATTAGAATATCTTTAACACCTGCGTTTCCAGGAACTTCCAATGAATCATCCTCAAGACACAAAAAGCCTACAACACGTATTTCGTATAATTAAATTCCTAATGATGAAATAGTAATAGTACCTAAAGCACCCAGCCTATACGTTACGTTGACGATAACGATATCTTGAGTGATCAAAAATTCTGGACCAAATAAATCGGGATTTCCCGATCCCGTCTGCATCCCACCTCCATGGACAAAGAAAAGAACAGGTTTCAAATTTTGTTTGGACTCAACAGGTAATTGTTTAGTGTAAATGTTGACGAACAAACAGTCTTCGCTTCCCGTCAACTTGAATGTTAACAAATGTCTTGATATACACCCTTCTTTAACTTTAGTGCAATCCTTGATGCCATCCCAATTTTCTAACTTTTCAGGTGGCTAAAAATTAAACGATATATAATTGTGTAATCCATATATTTCATCGAAATTTATTGTAAATTTTACCTTAAATCTTAGATTTCCAATTGGGGGTTGAGCGTACGGCACCCCATAGAAACAATAAAAAGGGTTATTATCGTAATCGGTGGATGTTGTTCCTCTAACAATCCCATTTTCTGTTTTTACTAAAATACTCATTCTTCTCTAGGAGGCAATTAAAATACAAAATACATATTGTATCGAGTAGTCGATATAGTCAACGATAAGGAAGGTTAAAGGCTCTTTTGATAACCGAAAAGTTAAAGGTGGTAGAGTTTAAAAGAGTATATAATAATTTATATTAATACTAAATCATAAATTATTTAGTTGTGACTCTCCAATTTAAGATATGTACTAAATATGTTAATGGAGAATAAAACAATGTTCTTCAATAAACCTATCGATCAATATTTACAGCGTAAATAAAGTCAGTTATACAAGGAAAGAAGTTGTGCAACAATAATAAAACAATCTTACTTATGCATGGTTTATTCTATGAAAAGTGCACTATAATTTATGATCTAAAACTGATGAATCCAGTTGATATATCTCATCCCAAAATGCCATAGCTTTCTGGTTTGGATTTTCACCAGCAACCAACCCATCGTTTCGTATGTCAACATAATGTATAACATCGGGTTGAATTGGCTTCCATTCAGTTTGTATCAAAGGGTCGTTGTTTCTTGGATTTGGGTTTCCATTTCTAATAAAGTTGCCCCAAAGTCTCGTCATTCTCCTTACGCTTATATCTTCAACACTTCCTGGTCGTATATCAGGCGTGAGCATTGTTTTGAATAAGTAACAGATGTCGTCACCATGTGCAGCACCTGATCCGTTATACTTCTTGTTATGCTTATACACATTCAGGTTTGTATCAGTGGAGAATTGATAATAGTAAACTGGCTGGTCCAAGTTTTTTATGATGTGCGTAACTATCCTGTGAGTTGGATACTTGAAGCAGGCATCTGCCATCATCTGTAAAGGTACCAGATCAGTAATGTATTAGTATGAAATGAAAGATATCTCATACCTCCAAGTATTTATGTTTATTTTCTGCTGTAGCTATTTCGTTTCCAAAATAAGCTTCCTGTATTTTCTTAGCCGCCAGCTTGGAGAGTGGACTACCTCTTTGCAGTCGCAGACTGTTTGGAACCGTATTTTCAAAATCATCAACAACGACTTTCATTTTTTTTATGATAGACAAATAGAACAAGCCCTCCGCGTTGGTATATCCCATTAGAAGTGGCATTTTAGGGAAATTTCCTTTTAATGTAGCAGAAAGTGCTCGTTCTGTTACAACAGCTCCAGGATTTGGGTTTTCTACAACAAGCTGAAATGGTTTGGTGTAATTTATCGACACGTCTTCTGCTACATTCCACATTTTCGCACTGCCTCTTAGCAAATCAACTGCAGGGACTTTCCGAAGAAATTTCAATACCGCACGTTCATCATCAGATTTAAATCCTAAGTTTTCTGCCAACTCCTTTGCAGTCTCCCTTCTCCCAATAGCATGTTCATGGAAACCTGCGCCGCTTTGGAAAATACCTTTATGAAAAAGCCCTCTTGATAATGGAGACAGCATCAGGTAACGCACTAACCCCGCTCCTGCACTATGGTCACCAAAAGTTACATCTTTCACGTTACCATTGAAGTTTTCTATGTTTCGGCTAACCCATTTTAAAGCCATTAGAATATCTGCATTTCCTGGAAACACCTGCGTTTCCAGGAACTGCCAACGAATCATCCTCAAGACACAAAAAGCCTGCAACACGTATTTCGTATAATTAAATTCCTAGTGAGGAAAAATTAATGTCACCTAAAGCACCCAACCTATGTGTTACTGTGACTATAACGATATCTTGAGTGATCAGAAATTCTGGACCAAATAAATCGGGATTTCCCGATCCCGTCTGCATCCCACTCCCATGGACAAAGAAAAGAACAGGTTTCAAATTTTGTTTGGACTCAACAGGTAATTGTTTAGTGTAAATGTTGACAAACAAACAGTCTTCACTTCCCGTCAACTTGAATGTTAACAAATGTCTTGATGTACACCCTTCTTTAACTTTAGTGCAATCCTTGATGCCATCCCAATTTTCTAACTTTTCAGGTGGCTAAAAATTAAACCATATATACAGGGCGCCACCTATCGATTTCCGCCCATGCTTTCCTATGTAATTATGGTTCCTAACGATGTTCTCTACCTCCCTTCCAAGTTTGTACACGAAGTTCTGGGACATCCTGTAATGGTGTAATCCATATATTCCATCGAAATTTATTGTAAATGTTACCTTAAATCTTAGATTTTCAATTTTAATTGTACCATTGTCAAGTTAATTTACTAAAGAAAAATCTAGCACAAATAATGTTTCGTCCTTGGAAAGTCCCCAAAGAAAACCAACAAGAATTTGATAAAGAATGAACACCGAAGACTCTCCCAAAGAATCATCTTCAAGGCATACAAAGTGTAAAATACCTGTTTCGTATAAATTAATAAGTTTGAAGTTATCAACAGTGAGATAACCTAGTATCTAATCAAAACAAACGATGCAAATTATTTATTTTTAGTTTTCTTTTGTATCATATTCTACATCTTATGATTTAGGTACAATGGATCGTGTTTATATATGTCGTTCCAAAAGGACATGACCTTCTGGTCGGGATTTTCATCAGCTACGAGTCCATCATTTCTTATATCCACGTAGTGCATAACGTCAGGCTGCATTGGCTTCCAATTGACATCTATCAAAGGATCATGATTTGGGGAATTGGGATTTCCATTTCTGATGAAGTTTCCCCAAAGTTTCGTTATCCTTCTGATGGTTAAGTCTTCGATGCTTCCCGGCTTGATGTCTGGTGTAAGCATGGTTTTGAATTGATAGCAAGTGTCGTCGCCATGGGAAGCACCTAAAAGAATTTTGGAAAGTAAGTCACTGGTGACTTATAAGTCACAGCTTAGAATAGGGAAGTAATTGCAGCAGTGAATTAACCTGGTGCTTTATGTTTTCTAAGAATTTTATACAGGTTCAAATTGGCGTCCACCGAAAATCTGTAGAAGTAAATTGGATGGTCTAAATTTTGGATCATATGCTTTACCGCTCTGTAAACTGGATATGCAAAGAAAAGGCTTGACGCCATCTAAAAAAAAGTAAGAATAGTTCATCTGGTTAATTTTAGATGTCTGAAAGTTTCAATTACTTGCATGTACTTGAACATATTTTCAGATGTAGCGAGTTCATCTCCAAAATAGAACTCCTGGATTTTCTTAGCAAGCGTCTTTGATAGTTCGCTCCCTTTTTCTAACCTCAAAGTATACGGTACCATTCTCTCGAAATCCTCCACAACTGTTTTAAATAATTTAATTATAATTACTGTATAGGTTCCTTCTTCCGAAGCATATCCTGCTAGAACGGGTACTTTATTATAGTTCCCTCTAAGCATAGTCGACAATGGCGGTTCTGATATAATCGCATCGCTACTTGGATTTTCTATCACAGGATTAAATTGTTGTACATTGTCTGCAAACCTTTCCTGTAAAAATCTTTATTGAACCTTTTGAAAGGAATCAGAATGGAAGGAAACTTGCGTGCACCATCACCCGAACTTTTTGGCTGGCTCTCAACAGTTCTTTGACAGGAACTTGCCTAAGGAATCCCAGTACGTCCCCTTCACTTTCCGACTTAAATCCTAACTGTTGCGCTAAATCTTTTGCGCCTTCTGGTGTACCCAAAGCCCAGGTTTGCAGTGCGCTAGCACTTTGAATTATGGCTTTGTGGAACAGCCCTTTCGCCAATGGGCATAGCATCAAAAAGTTCACTATACACGCTCCAGCGCTTTGACCTCCTATGGTTATGTTGGACAGGTCGCCACCGAAATGTTGAATGTTTCTGTTGATCCATTTCAGTGCCATGAGGACATCTTTTAAACCAGCGTTACCAGGTACACCCAGAGAATCATCTTGTAAGCAGAGAAACCCTAAAAAAGAACAAATGATATGTGATTTTGATGCTTCCTCGTATGGTCTCTTATCGATCAGATTGTAATATCAAAAGATTCTGAAAGATGTCCCAAAGGATGTTTATTAAGAAAAACAAAATCATTAAATACCTAATGGTCCAAGCCTATATGTTATGGTTGCAATAACTATGTTTTGTGTTATCATAAATTCTGGCCCAAACAAATCAGGATTTCCAGAACCGCTAACAAATGCTCCACCGTGAATCCATACCAAGACAGGCACCTTCGATTTTATTGCATCTTCATTTATCTGCAACGCATTGTACTTATTTCTGATGGTATGTAGTGTATATGGAATTATCTTACTGATCTGGTATAAACGTTTAAATACAGGCAATCTTCTGAACCGTTGAATTTCGCTGTGAACGTATGCCTCGAGTAACAGCCATCTTTAACCACGGTGCAGTCCCTAATTCCTTCCCAACTTTCAGGTACTTCAGGAGGCTGAAATGTAACGAATATTTCGCTTATAGAAATTCTTGTGGATGGTAAATTATACAGACTTTAAATCTAAGATGTCCAAGAGGCGGTTTAGCGTACGGTATACCATAAAAACAATAAAACTGGTCGTTGTTGTAATCTACGGACGCTGTTCCTCTAACTAAACCGTTTTCTGTTTTAACCAGGAGTTGCATTTTGGTTATCAAACAGGCAGAGTGATGCTACGGAGTTCACATCGAATGACTTACGAATGACAGTCTTACTCTTATCTATTATTTACGTTTTATCTAGAGGTATATGTTAATGGACTTGCAGCGCAAGTCTGATCGAACTGGTGGGATAGGATTGAAATTATAAAAACGCATGTCGGTGCAAAGTGCAAGAATATTGTTTATTTGCGGACAAATTAAAATTGATTTGCAGTTATTAATATTCAATTTTTTTTTTCAGGTTACGGGAATCTGTAATATTTGGAAAAATTAGTTTATTTGATCACAATTTTGAATCTGTTTCACATATGCTTTGTATGGTATCCCAAAATTCCATCCTTTCTCTTTCTGGATTGACATCAGAAACTAATTCTGTACCAATATCCAAATAGTGAATACAGTTTTCTTGCACCGGCTTCCAAACGACACTCTTGATGAAGTCGTCCGTTACGGAAGGATTCGGATTTCCAGTTTTGGCAAACGTAGTCCATAACTTCACCATCCGTTTGATCGTTTTGTACTCCAAACTATCAGCGTCAAACTCATTTGGGGTTAAGAAAAGTTTGAATAGGTAACCTATTTCGTCAGCATGGGATGCACCTGTGATAGAAAGCGTATTAGAAAACTTTTGAAAAAAAAATTATCACTAAACAAACCTGGAAAGGTAATTCCTCCTAATGTTTTGTACAGATTCATTGAACCTTCAACAGAAAATCTGTAGAAATAAACTGGAGGATTTGATGATTTTGTGTGGTATCTTACGCTTTTGTGCATACCATGTAAGAAAAATAAATCTGTTTGCATCTGAAAAAAAAGTACCAGAATAAATTTAAATTAGTTTGCTCCATCAAATTCTTTGACGTTAAGGAAAATTACCACAAAGAATTTGTCCTTATTCTCTTCGGTTGGTTCCTCATTCCCATAATAAAACTCCTTGATCTTCTTCGCAACAGCTCTAGACTTGCTCGTCCCCAATTTCATATTGAAGGTATTGGGAATGGCCATTTCAAAATCTTTAATCAGCACACTCTTCCCAGATTTTTGTTGAACGATCTCATAGAACATTCCTTCTCGCGATGTGTATCCCATCATGAGCGGTACTTTGCTGTATGTCCCTTTCTTTATGATCTCCAGTGGATGTTCAGTGATAAAGTTGGATTGGGTTTCGCATGGAGTTTCTATGACTGGACCTAAAGCCCTCATCACGTGGGATAAGTAATCCTAAAAGAAGACAAGTTTATGAGTTCTGTTCTGGTGGAGTTTAGTTAGATGAGTACATCTGGTATCTTTTCCTGAATTTCAAATAATTCCTCGACAGGCAATTTTTGAAAATACTCGAGGAGTTGTTTATCATTCTTATACACCAATCCCAAAATTTCAGCTAGAATGTAGAGTGGGTTTCTGGCAACCGCCCATGGAAGCAAACAACATCCGCTCTGAGCGATGGCTTTGTGGAACAAGCCTTTCGCCATTGGTGACAACACCAAATAGTGGATGGATGTACCGCCAGCGCTTTCGCCGAATATGGTGACGTTATTGGGATCACCGTTGAAGTTTTTTATGTTCCTCTGCACCCACTGCAATGCAAGGACTTGATCTTTCAGTCCCGCATTGCCAGGGATTCCCAACTTTGGATCTTCAAATGACAGAAAGCCAAGAAGCCCCAGACGATAATTAATTGATACTATGATGACGTCTTCGGCGATAAGAAAGTCTGGACCGTAGATATCTGATTTTGAGGAACCTGTGACGTAGGCGCCACCATGGATCCAAACCATAACCGGTTTGAGATCCACGTTCGATCCTGGCAACTAAAAAAATCACGCAATGGAAAGAGTTAGATGTGTTGATGCGGATGCGGTACCTTTGATGTGAACACATTCAAAGTCAAACAATCCTCAGAACCAACCATCGTTTGATAAATTAGATCTCTGGAATAGCAACCTGGGTGGTCTTCTGTGCAATCTTTGATGCCTGCCCATTTTTCTGGAGGTAGTGGCGCCTATAACCAATAGAATTTTTTTTATTTCGTGATACTTATCTTACGTTTCACTCCAGTATTACCTTAAATCTGAGTTTTCCTAAAGGTGGTTTCGCATAAGGTATTCCAAGAAAACTATAAAATTTAACTTGGCCCCATCCATTTACTAATTTCCCGCGCACTTTGCCCTGTTCTACATTAATTATAGCTTCGGCCATGATGTTATGCTGATGAGCAGCTGGTCGAGTATATTTTGCCTTGAGATTTGAACGTTGTGATTCCGAATGTTTCGTAACACGACTCGGAGATAACGCTACAATTTTAACTGGCCACGCAATTTGCGACTGCGCTAACAATTGAAATTGTACGGAAACCATGTATAGTTAAAAGTATTTTGAGTGCAAGATTAACTAATAAAGATAAAATGATAATGTTTATTGGAGAACTGCAATATGGACTAAATTACATTTATTATTAATTCGATTTCGTTGCAGAATTGTATAGTTCACTCCAAAACTCCATCCTGTCCCCATCAGGATTTGTGTCAACACTCAATCTGTTTCCAATGTCAATAAAATTCACACATTCCTTAGTAATTGGTTTCCATGTAACGTCTATATAATCGCATTTTTCAGTTGGATTTGGATTTCCGGTTTTAGCAAAATTTGTCCAGAACTGAATCATTCTTTTAATTGTTTTGTCTTCTACGCTGTTCGGAGTGATCTGGTTGCCATTTAAAAATTCTGGAAAATCCATATGGAATAGATAGGCCAAATCGTCAACGTGCGAAGCGCCTAAGGATATGAAATTAAAAATATCCGGGAAAATTAGGATTGTTTTTTCTGTTACCAGGTAATTTTACCCCTGATATTATTTTGTAAATATTTCTTTGGCCTTCAACTGAAAATCTGTAAAAATACATTGGTTCGTTGGAGGTTTTCAAATGGAATTTCGCGCTTTGGTGAATCCCAAATACAAAGAATGCGTCACCGTGCATCTATGATAAATGCAAAAATTTTAAAATCGTATGAAAACTCAGTACAAAGCATTACCAAACTAAATTTTTCCACGTTCGTTTCCGATGGCTGTTCATTTCCATAATAGAATTCTTTGATCTTTTTTGCAAATTCCTTCGATTGATTGCTACCAAATTTGACGTTAAAATTCACTGGTATCGCTTCTTCAAAATTATTGATGATCAATTTAAGATCTTTATTCACTTTATTGTAATAATTAACCAGAAATCCCTCTCTTGACGTATATCCAAGGATTATGGGTACTTTATTGTATAGTCCTTTCTTCAGTATGTCTACAGGATGTTCTATTAAGAAATTAGCTTCAATCTTCGAGGGTTTTTCGATAACTATACCATAATTTCTTTTAACATGTATTAAAAGATGCTGCCAAAACAAAAATTGATTTATTAAATAATAATGAAATAGATTATATACTTCATACATCGTTAATTTTTTCCTGGGCTTCAAATATCCTTTCAACAGGTTGTTCCTGCAGAAATGTTAAGATATCCTTCTGATTTGTGTAAGGACACTGTAAGATTTCCACCATTTTCTTCAAATTATCATTTGCCTCACACCAAGGATTTAACGCGCAGCCACTCTGAAGGATTGCTTTGTGAAATAATCCTTTGGCCATCGGGGAAAGGATCAAGTAGTGAACAGCAGCAGCTCCTGCGCTTTCACCGAAGATTGTAACATTCCTGGGGTCGCCCCCGAAATACTTGATGTTCCTCTGCACCCATTTTAACGCCATGACTTGGTCTTTCATTCCCGCATTTCCTGGAACCCCCAAATCGGGATCTTCGAACGATAAAAACCCTGAAACAAAAATATCGGACATTTCCAAGAAACAACATAAAATATACGCACCAAGGACGCCAACTCGATAATTAATGGTAACTAGTACAACGTCTTTAGACATGAAAAAATCTGGACCGTAAAGGTCACTGGAACCGTAAAGAAATCCTCCTCCATAAATCCATACCATGACAGGTTTATTAGAAGAAATTTGTGGATACTGTAAATAAAGAATGGAAATATTGTAGCTCTTGGATGTTACCAATTATTTAATATGCTTACGTCTTTTGTAAAAACATTGAGGACAAGACAGTCTTCGGAGCCGATAATGTTCTGATAGATCATATGCCTGGAATAACTTGAAGAACCTTCTTTGGTACAATCTTTGATGCCTGACCATTTCTCGATAGGCCTCGGTGCCTAAATTAGACAACCAAATGTGGAATGTAAACAACAAATATGTTTGAAGAAACGAAGGGAAATAAGTAAAAGCCAATTTTCTTACCTTAACTTAATTTATAAATAGCCTCTAACAATAATTTACCACAATTCGAAAATCTACTTGAATAAATTTTCGCGACTCAACGGTATGACATAATTTTACATAACTGGTAAAATAAATTGATTCTGTTCGTTTAATCTATCTGTTAATCTGTTTTGAATGCTGTATGTGTATATATAAAAAACAAATGTCCTACCTTAAATCTTAAATCGTTTAAAGGTGGTTTGGCATAAGGAATTCCTTGGAAACTATAAAAACTGACATCGTTCAATCCAACTACCTTCTTACCACGAATTTTTCCTTCATCAAGTGATATAAAAATGTCCATTCTGAATATTACTAACTAACTAACTAATGTTGAAAGTATGTTAATAACAAGCAGAATCGATAACGAAACGAAGATAATACGTTTAAGTACGCTGATTATTAACGATTTAATGAAGGCCAACAAGGATTTTCTATAATAACTCTACGTAGTCACAAATATATTACGTAAGCACAAATATTTTCGATCGCATCTCACTATTTTATTGGTTAGATAAAACACATAAAATACAATATTATATCATAAAATACAATATTCAAATATTTTCAATCGTATTCCAAAACTCCATTCGTTCTTCTTCAGGATTTGCTCCGACTGTAAGATTTTCTCCAATATCAAGGAAATTGATCAAGTTTTCTTGAACGGGCTTCCAAACTACCTTCATGACCGAATTTTTTTGATCCACAGTGTTTGGGTTTCCAGTTTTTGCAAAAGTAGTCCACATTCCGACCACTCTTCTTATGGCCAAATCCTCTATGCTGTTTGCTTCGATATTTTCAGACACCAAATCAGTTTTGAACAAATAGGCAACATCATCGGCATGTGAAGTGCCTGGAAAGGTAACTCCTGTAAACTTCTTGTAGATGTTCAACCGACATTCTAGTGAAAGTCTATAGAAGTACACTGGTGGATTTGGAGTGATGGCATGACATCCCATTGACTTGTGAATGCCGTAGAGGAAATACGCATCCGTTTGCAACTGAAAATCAAAGAGTATATCCGATAATGAAAATGTAATATTTTAAACAAGGTTTACCATAAAGAATTTATCTTTGTTTTCTTCAGTTGGTTCTTCGCTTCCATAATAGAACTGTTTAATTCTCGTTGCGATGTCTTTGGATTTAGTTGTTCCTCTTTGAACATGGAAATTATTTGGTACGGCGTCTTCAAAATCGGTTATTAGCGTACTCTTCTTTCGTTTCTTCTCCAGTGATGCGAAGAACATTCCTTCCCTTGTGCAGTAACCAATGATCATCGGGACTTTGTTGTATGTTCCACTCTTTAGTATATCTAGAGGATGTTCAGTAATAAAATTCGGTTCCAGTTTGGTTGGCTGTTCGATGATTAAACCGATTTCTCGCGTTTTATAAACCTTAAAATCATCAACAATTTTCTCTTGGAGTTCGTACAACTTCTCCACAGGTACTTCTTGCAATATTTTCAACAGATCGTCTTCATTACTACATCCAATTTCTCCCATCAATGTTTGTGAAGGACTTTTCGTGATACTCCATGGACATATCGCTGAACCACTTTGCAGGATAGCCTTGTGGAACAACCCTAAAAAATGTTTCCACGATGGATGAACCACGAAAATAACTCTAGTTTATTATTGTACCTTTTGCCATTGGTGAAAGTATCAGACAGTGGACAGATGCAGCTCCTGCGCTAACGCCAAATATCGTCACATTATTGGGATCACCACCAAAATGCTTGATGTTTCTTTGCACCCATTTTAGTGCCATAACTTGATCTTTAAAACCAGAATTGCCTGGTACTTCTAAAGTTGGATTTTCCAATGAGAAGAAACCTTTAATTTAAAAGTTTTTGAGCATTCACACTGGGGGTTTCAGCAAAATTTTGATATACCAAGAAGTCCCAAACGATAGTTAATGGTGACAATTATCACATCTTCGTTCACCAGATAATCTGGGCCGAACAATTCGGTCTTGCTTGAACCTGAAATGAATGCCCCACCATGGATCCAAACCATAACCGGTTTTCGCTTTGCACTAGACTGTTTTGGCAGCTGTAAAAAATATGTTTCAAATCAAATGCTGTTGCAAAAACTGGATGACGTTGCTTACTTCTTGAGTGTATACATTGAGAATTAGGCAATCTTCAGAACCAACCAGATTTTGATGGAACATGTGCCTTGAATAACATTCAGACCCTTCTTTGGTGCAATCTTTGATGCCTGACCATTTTTCGAGTGGTCTTGGTGCCTAATTTAAATACCAGTAAATTAAGTAAATTTAGAGTATACCAAAAAATAAATGCACTAATGAAGCAAATATATCTATTTGCGTGTTACATAAATGTATTTTTTTAAGTATATACTGTATACTTCCTGCATACAATACTCGTTTATGATAAATATTATTGTTCACCTTGAATCTTAGGTCACCCAATGGCGGCTTGGCGTAAGGAATCCCTTGAAAACTATAAAAACTAGTTCCTCTCCATCCACTAACAAGTGTTCCTTGCAACTTTCCTTCTTCAACGCTGATAATGACGTCACCCATTTTCGAATATGAAGGAAGTGTCGTTATCAACTGACATCTAGAACTTCACTAACAATTCCTCAAACAACAGTTATGTAAATCATTCAGATAACTTAAATTGTACGACAAATATAGATAACTGAACTGTTTGTAACTGGTACTATTTGAGTTACAATGTACAGGTCTGATCACGAATAATCAAACATGAGAATACAGTAAATCTAAAAATGTAACTTTTTATTATTTTTTCTTATCGAAGAAATTGTACATACAATATACCAAAAAAAAAAACTATAATGCCATTAATTTTTGACTTTTATATTCAAAAGATTATTCGCAACTAAACTTTGCACCAAGACGAATAATTATAAAAAAATTAAAACGAAACATTTATTAAATTATAAAAAATCATTTTATGAATAATAAAATAATATTTTAATATTTTTGACAACTCAATTTCATTTTGAATATGTCATCCCAAAATTCCATCCTCTCCTTCTCTGGATCTACACCTGGTTTTAGAACCAAATCGATGTTCATAAAATGCATTTCTTCGCCAGTAACAGGTTCCCATTTGACATTAACTATGTCGTCCAGGTGTCGTCCATTTGGGGAACCATATTTTGCAAAGTTCGTCCATAATCGAACCATTTTCATTACACCATCAAATTCTTTGGAACCCTCTCGAATATCGTATGGAAAAATGCTACTTTTGAAGAGGTGAAAAATATCGTCGCCATGACAAGCTCCTATATTATCTTCTTTAAACAAAAGCTTCATGGTATTAAGCTCAGTTTCCATGGAAAATCTATACAGATATACCGGTTTATAGTTTACCCGCGCATGGTATTTCGCGGATTTGTAGATTCCACGAAAGAACAGGTTATCTGTTTGGAGTTTGTACAAACTGTCACCTGTTATTGCGTTATTTTTGCTTCCAAAATAAAAGTCTTTGATGTTATCGGCGATTTTTAGTGACAAAGGTGAACCTTTTTCCACGTTCAAAAAATACGGAATGGCAGTTTCTAAATCACACTGTTTTGCTTCTTTATACATAAAATCAAACAGAATTCCTTCTCTCGAAGCATATCCAAACATCATTGGAATATTTCTATCGTAGTTGCCTTCCAAAATAACATGCAGAGGGTCTTCGGTTAGAAAAGCATTATTATCATGACAATTTTGTATGATTGGTCCAAATGGTCTTTGGAGATTTGGTACTAAAGTCTATAAAAATAAAAGAGAAGGATTAGAAATTGATGTAGGTCTTCTAGACATACCTACATCTTTAATGGATAGTTGTGCTGTTAAAATTTCATTTACTGACACAGTTTCCAGTCGTTCCAACATTTCTCGGTTGGTTCCTTGCTTTGTATCCAAATACTTACATAACTTTGTGCCATTAGATGCTTCTCCTCTAGCCCAAGGATCTAGAGCCGTACCACTTTGTATGATAACTTTATGGAACAGCCCTGAATATGTAACGAACCTTTAGAGCTCACTTAAATTAATTTGAAAAACCCGCTTACCTTTGGATCTTGGAGATAAAAGCAAATAATGGACAGATGCTCCTCCTGCACTGTGACCAAATAAGGTAACGTTTGAACAATCACCTCCGAAACAACTAATGTTTTCGGAAACCCATTTCAATGCCATAACTTGGTCCATCAAACCTACATTTCCAGGTAGATTTGGTTCCAACGATAAAAATCCTAAGGCACCTACTCTATAATTTACTGTTACCAAAACAATGTCTTGTGATACCAAATATTCTGGACCGTAGAGTTTCGTGCTTCCAGATCCAGCAATAAATGCGCCAGCATGGATGAATACCATAACTGGTTTGAAGCAAGTTCGAGCAGTTGTTACCTGAAAAAAAAACCAGATTTATGACTCCTCTTTTATGACTCTTTTCTGTTACCTGGGGAGTGTAGACATTTAAATACAAACAATCCTCTTCGCCGGTTATATCTCCGGTGAAGAAATCAACTGCGTAACAACCAGGTTTTTCTTGTGTAGCTTCTTTTATACCTGACCATGATTCCCAAGGCTCAGGATTCTTAAAAATTTAAAGCATATTTAAGTTCTTCTTAAGTATTTAAAAAAAGAATCAAAGCAATTCGCAGATTTAATCCTCTTAGAGCTATAGGTACCTACTTTAAATCTTAAGGAACCCACAGGTGCTTTGGCGTAGGGAATTCCTTGGAAACTATAAAAATAATTCCCTAGAAAGTCTTGACATGTTTTTCCTCGTAAAACACCTTGTTTCGTTTCAACTTGAACGGTACACATCTTAACGTCACGAGAAATACTTCAAGTGAAAGTACTGAACGCTCTGTACACTTAGCACTGTTTTGGTGTATAAAATATATAACACGAGTTAGCCTTGAAGAAGTTCTTGGCATTAATAGAAACGTATTTTTCGTTCGGTCGGTAGAGGAGGCTGGGAAGTTTGGAAAGGAATTAGTAATTCAATGTTATATGTAGCTTACATTCTTTATTACCCCCTCACCAGACAGCATTTCTTACTCCCCCTAATATTTTAGTGAACATGATTTCATTTTAAAAATTTCATCCCAAAAATCCATACGTTCCTTATCAGGGTCCACTCCAGATTTCATCTCGAAATCAAGCTCCATACAGTTCATTTCTTCTTTGCTTACCGGTTTCCATACAGCACCGATGATGTCATCCAAAGCCTTCGCGTTGGGATCTCCCGTCTTGGCAAAGTTGGTCCACAAACGGACCATCATCATCATACCTTTGTATTCCTTCGAATCTTTGGGAACCTCTCTTTTTAATTCGTTTGTAAACAAGTAGCCTAATTCGTCTCCGTGACAGGCGCCGGATAGATGACTTACTTTCAGCAGATCTTTCAGGACGTTCAGCTTCCCGTCCATGGAAAATCTGTAGAGATATACGGGATGTGGTGACGTTGAAGAATGGTGCTTTGCCGACTTGTAGATTCCTCTGAGGAATAATGTATCTGTGTGGAGCTACGTTTCAAATAAAAATTAATTAACGTGAAAGATTTCAAATCGGAAACTTACGTCATATAAGCGTTCCCCTTCAATTTTTGCATTATTCGGAAAATAGAACTCCTTCAATTTCTTTGCGATAAACAGTTCGTAAAGAGATCCTTTATCGATCCGCATTTTGTAAGGTATAAAATTTTTCAGATTATCATGTCTTGGGATGTCGGGAATGATTTCGCTTAACATCCCCTCTTTGGAACAATATCCCAAAACTATGGGAACTTTGTTGTATTTTCCTTGAATCAACAAATCTATGGGATCTTCGTCCAGAAACGCATCCTTGTTGGCTTTTTCGACAAGTGGAGCAAATGCTCTTTCAAAATCAGCAGTAAACGAATCTTTCATTGATAATTGAGCACTTAAAATGTCGGAAATTGGGATCTCTTGTAACACTTTCAACAGTTCGCCCTCATTTTTAGCCTTTATATCCAAGTAATGGCAAAGCTCCATCCCCGTGGACTTCCCTCTTGCCCACAGGTCGAAAATGGTGCCGCTTTGCATTATGGCCTTGTGGAAGAGACCTTTGGCCTTTGGTGAAATCACCAGATAATGTACAGAGGCGCCACCAGCACTTTCCCCGAAAATGGTTACATTTGCAGAATTTCCGCCGAAAGTTGTTATGTTTTCTTGGACCCATTTAAGTGCCATGACTTGGTCTTTTAGACCTGCATTACCAGGAACCTCTAAGGTGGTATCTTCCAGGGACAGAAAACCTAAGAAAGCAGCAGATCAGTATTGAATTTTAGATTTACTCCCCCTATTTCAGTAATTTTAGATTTACCCCACCTAGTACTCCCAATCGATAATTAATGGTTACCAAAACCACATCTTGAGTAAGCAGAAACTTTGGCCCATAGATCATTTCTGTACCCGACCCCGAAGTAAATCCACCCCCATGGATGTATACCATAACGGGTTTTGGAGAAAAATCTTTGTCATTTGGCAACTAAAATATTTTCAGTATTACCATTCAAATTTAAAGTATATTCTTAAATTATAAATTACTTGAGGAGTATAGACGTTTAGATATAAACAATCTTCTTGTCCACTAACTTCCCCTTTCAACCCATCATAACAATAACAGCCATCTTTTTCTTTCGTTGCATCTCTTACACCTTGCCAAGGTTCAGGTGGTAAAGGGGCCTAAAACCACAATGCGTTTTTACTGAAAACCGTACTATAATTGTAACCTAATAATCGTAACATAATTTTGTAATTATCTTGTTTTTTTTGTTCTAAAAATAACTTTAATTGAAGATAAAGAGCGCATTTACGTACCTTAAACCTTAGTTTTCCTAAAGGAGGTTTGGCGAAAGGGATCCCCTGAAAACTGTAACATTGACGCCCAAAAAAGTCTTCACACTGCTTTCCCTCCAAAATTCCCTGTTTTGTACGAACTTGTGGCAACATGGTGTCTTTGCAACGGTCAAATGCACACTAAGCTAAATATCTTACACCAAGCCAAGATAGTGTGGATCTGTTGCCACCGTTGCCACTACTGTAACGGATATGACGTAACATGCTTTCACCTTGAAGTCCAATACGAATCTGCATCTGTATATCTGCAAGATTTTATGGTGAGAATAAATTTTCCTTTCGCAGCGAAAATTGAAAAAATATTGAAGAAGGAAAAGAATTTCTTTATTGGATTAACTGTTTCTTAAGTTTCTTTGAACTGACGAAGTATGAGAACAAGTGATTTCTGTTTATTATTGCGCACATCTGATAAGATAAGAAACGTGTCATGATTTATCTCAAAAAGTATATTAATTTAGTTTATATTCTACCTAATAAATCTTGGATTTTTAAGCATGACGACAAACAATGATGACAAGCAATGTTTATACGAAGATATAAACATTAACCTTTGAATATTTTATTAGAGTACATTTAATAAGCAACTGGTAAATTTAGTTTGTAGCCTAACCTCTTCAGGTTTTGACTTTGCAGAAGAACAAAAGGGAAATCTGGTATGCCAATATTAAAAAGGTATAATAAACAGTAATTAAAAATTACTTTGTTGCACTGAAACAATTTATTCTATCAATTTCCTAAGCCCCAACAACGTTATAACTTAGCACAAGTCGGTTTCATCTTGTATATTTCGTCCCAGAATTCCATACGGTCTTTCTCTGGGTTTTCACCAGTTTTCAGCTTGAAGTCGATGTCCAAGAAATGGACAGATTCTTTCGTGACAGGTTTCCATTGAACGTCGAGTACTTCGTCCATCCCCGGCAGATTGGGATCCCCATGTTTGGCGAAGTTGCCCCACAACCTGACCATTTTGGTGATGCAATCCCTGTTGATGCTTTGGGGATCAATTTCGTTGGTGGTAATATTTTCGAAGAGGTAGCCAAGATCGTCCCCGTGAGAGGCACCTAGCGAAAATAAACGTAAATACAGCGTAAGGGAGCTTTATACTTTGTATAATTACCTTTGGTAGTGATTCCTGCAAAATTCTTAAAAAGATTCATTGGCCCGTCCAAAGAAAATCTGTACAGAAATACTGGATCTTTTGATGTTGCAGCATGCAATTTAGTTGTAGTATGAATTCCTCTTAAAAATAAGTTATCTGTATATAACTACAAAGAAGATATACAAGAAGAGTTAGAAAAGAAAAAATTTAGAAAAAAATCTGATTACGTACTGCATATAAAGGATCTTTATCATCTACCGACTGTTCTTTACTTCCAAAGTAGAATTCTTTGATTTTTTTCGCAGTTGCAACTGAAATTGGCGATTTTTTCTTCAATCCTAACCAAAATGGGACAGTTTCTTCAAAATCCTTAATCAGTTTTTTGTCGTCAAATAAAATTAATTCTATCAACATTCCCTCCCTGGATGTATAGCCAATCATCAGAGGTACCTGATGAAATCTTCCTTGTAGCATTATATCTAAAGGAGGTTCTGAAAGAAACGCTTCTTCGTATGGCGATATTTTTTCTATTACTGGTCCGAGTGGACGGACATCATCAGCTCTCATGTGCTAAAGAAAATGTTGAAATATAAAATAAATAAAACTAGCAAATTGAATACTTACATCCCTTAATTTCAATTGTGCTTTGTATAGTTTTTCAACTGATGTTTCTTGTAAAATCCTTAACATATCCGTTTCGTTTTTAGGCGCAACCTTTAGATGTTTGCATAAATCTTCAGCAACATAACTTCCCCACGAC
Source organism: Diorygopyx duplodentatus (assembly GCA_033557515.1). Lineage (NCBI taxonomy): Eukaryota > Metazoa > Arthropoda > Insecta > Coleoptera > Scarabaeidae > Diorygopyx > Diorygopyx duplodentatus. The sequence goes on along the minus strand of JAWQRJ010000433.1, from coordinate 2,361 downwards.
CAAGGATTTAGAGCGCATCCACTCTGCGCTATAGCCTTGTGAAATAAACCCTTAGCCATAGGTGAAAGCATCAAATAGTGAACAGACGCACCACCGGCACTTTCACCAAAAATCGTCACATTTTCTGGATCACCACCAAAATTTCGGATGTTGTTCTTGATCCATTGCAATGCCATGACTTGATCTTTAAGTCCTGCATTCCCTGGTACACCCAATTTAGGGTCCTTTAGATACAAAAAACCTGATAAATTGAGAGGAAATAATTATTTGCATGGTCTTTTTTCAAATCTTAAAAATGCACCTAAAGCGCCCAATCTGTAATTTATAGTGACCACAACCACATCTTCGGTTATCAAAAATTCCGGACCGTACATTTCTCTGTTGCCAGAACCCGATAAAAACCCTCCTCCGTGAATCCAAACCATAACTGGTTTCAAGTGCGCGACATTTTCAGGTGTTGGTAGCTAAAACGTCTGAAAGTTACGAAAAGTTATAGTTTGCTTCTTGAGGTGGTACCTTGGGAGTGTGAACGTTGAGAAATAAACAGTCTTCGGCCCCGATTGTGTTAAGGTGGATCATGTGGAGTGAATAACATGGCTGGCCTTCTTTGGTGGCATCTCTTATATCTTGCCATGGTTCAGGATGTTGAGGTGCCTGGAAATAACAACCTGTAATTTAATTCTACAGCCTTGAATCAAACAACTGGACAGGCAAGAAATAGCTTGCATATCATTCGTGATAATTTTTTCAATTCAGCATACTTGGAATATGAGAATGAGAATGTTTTAGGTACTTCCGATACGAATTATTTCGATTGTTCCAAAAATCTTTATTATATAAAACAGAAAATTAAATATTTCTAGATTACCTTAAATCTTAAGTCGCCAACTGGAGGTTTTGCATAAGGTACTCCTTCGAAACTGTAAAATTTGCCGCCAAGAAAATCTTTGCAGATTTTCCCGCGCAATTTTCCCTGCTCAGTTTGCACAACCAGCTCTGTCATTTCAGCTTGCAACTTGTGCTCTTTTCTGGTTCAAACTAACAGATCATAACAAACACGCAAAAAAGCGCTGTCTCACTCGCTTGTGAGATAATTAGTCGTGAATTGCACAAATTTATTATCACGTGATGACTGAACTTTGGTCGAATTTTGAAAGTATTTTTTTAACGATGTACCATTGAGGTTATGCTTACAACGTTTTTTTGCTGCGGTTCATCACCGCAGATTTCCGAATAAAAAAATAATAACTTTCTACGTGGCTTTGTGATTATTCTGTGGCATATAAAAGTGGAGTATTATTTGGGAAAATTAGGCAACTTATTACGCAGATGGATCTGTTATGCGCAGATATGTGAGAGTCAAACACTGAATGAAATTAACAACTTTACACAGCAAAATCCTAAATCTAGACAACATTTTTAGAAGATAGATTATGACATACTTCTAAGACCTTTTAAGGCTTCTGTTAAATTGATAAATCCCACCCAACTATAAATTGTACTTCAGTGATTCACAATTACAAATGAAAATATAAAAAAAGGAAGACAGATTGTTGCATACTGAAAAAAACTGAATCAAATTTGATGTTTTCTATTCTTTGTCCCACCACACACCCAACAGCGATGTTGTTTTTAATCCAACGTCCAGCGTGATGCATCACAATATAGGATTCAGGTGAGATCTCATTTGTGGGGCAGTGTTGGTTACTGAACACGTGTGACTTAAATAAATAAACTATTTTTATTTTCTGTATTTGTGTGTATTTTGTAGTGAATTAATTTTTAAATTATTCTCATGTATGGCATACTAATAATCTCCTAAAATATTTACGAAATTGTCATTAACTATAATTAAAAATTGTTTTGATGCAGTGAAACGTATTCCTTTGTTTTTTTACCATAATACTCTTTGAGGAATGTTGTTTGAATAAAATTCTATTATTATATCGATTCCCTAAGCCCCAACAACGTTATAACTTAGCACAAGTCGGTTTCATCTTGTATATTTCGTCCCAGAATTCCATACGGTCTTTCTCTGGGTTTTCACCAGCTTCCAGCTTGAAGTCGATGTCCAAGAAATGGACAGATTCTTTCGTGACGGTTTTCCATTGAACGTCGAGTACTTCGTCCATTCCCGGCAGATTGGGATCCCCATGTTTGGCGAAGTTGCCCCACAACCTGACCATTTTGGTGATGCAATCCCTGTTGATGCTTTGGGGATCAATTTCGTTGGTGGTAATATTTGCGAAGAGGTAGCCAATATCGTCACCATGAGAGGCACCTGGCGAATATAAAAGTAAATAGAGCGTAAGGGAGCTTTATACTTTGTATGCTTACCTTTGGTAGTGATTCCTGCAAAAT
>JAWQRJ010000432.1:0-21339 GCA_033557515.1 Diorygopyx duplodentatus | reverse complement strand
GCTTTATGCAATCTTAGGATGCCTTAGGCCTTAGGATGCGTTCATGATTGACACCATGTGCACACCGTGCTGTTAGCAAATAATATGATCCTAACTTAGAATGATCAACTTAGAATATCATACGAATGGTAGCGAGTCAACATACAGTGCCTTCAGAAAGTATGGACCCGTATTAATATGTATTAAATTAATACCAGTATGGACTGGTATTAATTTAATACTATTAAACGAGCTAATCTTGTATATTTATATGTCGGCATCGTCTCGCGAATGGAGGCATCCGCGTGAGTGATATTTTCAGGAGATTCCAGTGAGAGGAATCGACTGGGATACAATGCTCAACTTTCAATAAAATCATTTTAACTCATTGACTGCAGAAATTATACAGAACAAAAGAAGAACAATAGATAATTACGAGTTACCTCGTAGTTGGCAGCCAACGTGTTAAGATATAAAATGAGTTTTTGCGAAATGAGTTTTTGCGAAATGAGTTTTTGCTCATTATAATAGCTTGTGGACTAAGGGAGCTATCGGATGGTAACAGCTGGTAGACTGCCAGGTTTGAGTTAGTTTAACCTTTGACCACACAATGGCACGACCAGATTAAAAATGTTTTGTTTTGGAACAGAGCAAGCTCGATTTTTTTATTTCTATTTTTGACCGCACGATGGCGCTGCCAGACTAAAAAAATTTTGCTTTTTGAACCGAGCGAGCTCTGTCTACCAGGTACTGTAGACTTATGTATCTAACAAAAAAAATGTTTTTTGCAAACATTAATTTATTAAACTCCTGCATAACCTGAACATAATAAATATTAAGGGTGATTTTCCTTCCACAGATCACTTCTGAAATTTGTTATTTTAAATACAACACATTGTATATTAAGTATTTTGTTTTTGAAGTCAATTTTCAACTTTCTGATAAATGTCATTGGAAAAAGTAGAATCCTTAGTAAATAGAGTTAGTTATACAGAGTCATTAAAAATGGTTGCCAGTGATGTCACCAAAAAATTTACTAATTATTTATAATGGTTGGTTAGGCAACAAATCGTGCACACTAAGTAGCACTGACTGGTAACAAACAAAATTTTGTAGCATTTTCTAGTGGTGGAGTATTCGATTTTGAAATAGGAGCTATAAATATTGAAGATTAAATGTTAAAGAGGACAAGTCTCTAATTATGAATTCAATATTAGTGTAAACAAAATAGCTGTTCTAGTGTGGCTACCCCATAGATAAAAAAATATCACAGGTTCACAAAATAGCTGTTGAAGGTTTTCAAGATTGCTGATTCAGAAGTCAAAATTATTATAAACAAAATTACCTATCCCAACATAGCAGCAAAATGTAAAAATATTATGTTTCAACAAATATAGAATTAACGTCCTCAAAAACAGGAAAGGTTAATAAATCTGTTTTTATTCAATCATCATAATAAATAGTTTTTATTTCAAGAATAAACAGAAATCAAATTAAGAAATTAAACCGAGGTTCGGCTAACACTGTTTTTCAACTAAGCCTATTTGTTTTTACAATTTTATTATGTACTAAATTAAATTACAATAATTGTTCGATGTGACCACCCTGATTTTTTAAACATAATCAAACTCTTTTCTTTATGTTGTCAAAAACTCTAAGCAAAATATCTGGTGATATGTTATTAATTTCAATTTGTATTGCATCTTTTAATTGATTTATATTCTGTGGACGGTTCTTGTAAACATTATTCTTCAAATGCACGAAAGGAAAAATTTAAAGGAGTTAATTAAAAGAAATCTAGATCGGGAGATCTAGGAGGCCATCGCCCATGCATTATCAATCGGTCTTCAAAGAATTGTTGCAAATAATTAAGCTCTTGCACCCGAAGGTTTTTTTCACTCATTATCAGAATTTTTACAATGGCTCCGTAACGGAGCCTTTGAGTTTGAAGACAAATTTTAAATGGCTTAGTTCCGGAGCCCTCGAGTGCAAATGGTTAATAGTGTATGTGCTGTTGCACCACATTGTTGGAAATAACCTTCTTGGAGTACATCATCAAGCAGTTGTTTAAATAAAGGGTGGTAACATACTGTTTCGATCTCTCCGCGTTGATTGCGTCGTTAAATAACGTTGGACCTTCATCCAATCCTTCATCTTCACATCGCAACCCATATGCCAACCCTCTGTGGATGCAAATCTGTCTCTTCATAAATGTGCGGGTTTTCTGTGGCCCGTGTCATGTAATTTTGGTTATTCACGTAACCAGACAAATAGAACCACGCTTCGTCAGGCATAAATGGCAAATTTAACGTGTTGTCAGTGTTCAAGTGTTGCTTAAAGTCTCTGTTCTAAGCCAATTATCTCCAACTGACAAAGATCCTGAAGTTATAGATAATTGTATTTAATTTCAACAGGACGGCGTTCCTCTGTACTATGGCATTAAACTACATCATCACCTTAACAAAACATTTCTTTAAAACTCAATAGGTCATCGTGGATATGGTTCGACCAGATCGTCGAACCTCAATCCACTAGATTTTTTTCTGTGAGGTTACTTAATATTGAAAAAAAATTAATAAAAAATGCATAAGAGTAAGTTCACAGACTGAAAATTTAAAAGAATGAAAGACTAATGCCCGGTTGCACAAAACATTTCTGAAAAGAAAAGAAATTGAGCCGTTAGCCAATCAGATTGAAGAATTGAAATTTTTAAATTTGAATTCTCTGATCTGATTGGTTAACAAATCTGTCAACATGACAGCTGTGCTTTGTGCAACCGGGCATAAGAATTGTTATTGCCAATCTGCCAATGACCATCATTTATTATGATTTTTTTATAATAAGATTTATCAGAAATAATCTATTTAAAGTAACAAAGTTCATAAGTGTTCGGAGGAAATCTTCATTAAGGCGTTTTCAAAAGTTTTGAAGGCACTGTATGAAGTTAACGACAGTTGACATTTCTAGAATAAAATCAAAAACCAAACCAAAAGTAAATTGTACCTGTAAACCGTGATCGACTAAAAGTTATGATGTGCACACGGCGGCAATTGTGAACGTACTCTTAAAGAAACTCCTTGCCATAGTCAACCTTAAGTTCTGATTTGAAACAATCTGAATGTCTCCCCTCCCTGCAGTTTAGAAAAAATTGGATTCATATGGTTTTGATCCGTTTTCAGCTTACTTCTTCATTTGTATATTTGTTATAATTAAATAAGATTAATGATGTACAATAACTGTTGTTTCCTTATATGTATTTACCATTTGAGAATGATAGATAACTATATCGAAATACGTAGAAGGGAATAAAAAAGTTATTGTAGATCATTTATCTTGTTTAATTATAACTTATGGTTTGACAGTAGAACCTAAGTTCAGTCGGATCAATTCGGACTGGAGCCGATATGGCAAAACGATAATCCGGGTTAACCGGAGAACATACAGGTGTCCCAGAACTTCGTGTACAAACTTGGAGGGGAGCTAGGGAACATTGTTAGGAATCATAATTACATAGGAAAGCATGAGCGAAAACGTCACCTTCACGTGATAAAGAGACACAAAGACGTAGTAAGGCCACAGTAAAGCGTTACAGTGAAGCGTTGTTGGGTTCTGTGTGGGTTGTCTAAGGCCCACATGTGCGTGTTGAACACCCCTTCATGTGAAAAGGTTGCTTCATCACTGAACATAACAGAACTGGATTATTGCGGGTCGGTCGCACTTTGGTGAAGAAACCACTGTGCAAACGCGACATGTCATGGATGACCATCCGGCTGCAGTAATTGAACTCTCTGAAAATTAAAGGGATGTAAGGCTTTGCCCTGCAGTTGATCGAGATGTTCCGGTTACAGTGGCACTGGTGCCGACCTTGAGAGCTCACGTACAGCGCCAGCTATCGATTTCCGCCCATGCTTTCCTATGTAATTATGGTTCCTAACGATGTTCTCTACCTCCCCTCCAAGTTTGTACACGAAGTTCTGGGACACCTGTAGGGAATAATCAATAAAAGACAGCATGCTTATTTATTATATTCTTATTTATATTGAAGAAGAGACTATTAAAACATACTACAGTACAAGTGTACGTAATACAAATACGTTATCCTATTACCTCTTAGTAAATTCTACTTTGTAAGCTTCTGCTGTATCACGCATAAGAAGCTCATTGAAATAGAGCTCTGCTTGAAATAGACTAGCAGTTCATCTAACTGGGACAGTGCTTCTGCTTGACTCAGAACTACCGACAGTTCATCGTCACCCTCATCTGTTTCCTTATTCTTTTTTAGCGTGTTTAGTTGGACAAGACACAATGATTTCCTCATCAGTGATTGTACAGTGATTGTACCTTCATCATTGTCTGCTTCCAACCAACATTCAACATCTGAGCAACTTGCTCAGATGTCATCAACGTCTGAGCAACCATCAATCTCCTGAAACAAATCCATAAATTCATGGAGCTGGACTTCGTTTGAGTCTTTTTCTCTGGACTTTTTTTACCCACTGGTACAATCTTCTTCTCTGACAAATCCCAAACGCTAGGCCATAGCTTTTTCCATGATTTTATAAGGATGCTTCTAGCCACTTCTTCCCAGGATTCAGCAATCGTATAAATAACATTGACTAACTTAAGAATTTCCACCACACCATGTTCTCCTTTATCTTGTATGAGTTGGCTTAACACCTGCCGTCTGTAGACCCGCTTTATGTTTTCGAGGACACCCTGGTCCATTGGCTACACAAGTGCAGTCACATTAGACAGAAAAAACTTGACTGTAATATACCCACTGATCAGAACATCAGCTGCTGAAAGTGATGGCACATTCTCAATCACGAAGACAGCTTTGATAGGTAAACCACACTCCTTTAAATATTCTGTTACTCCTGGCACAAAAAAACTCGAAGAACCAAACTTTAAAAACTACGCTCTCCTCTCCGTTCACTCATTTCTTTGGTAACAATTAATAACTCGTAGTGACCCTCGACATACATTCTTCAGTGCTCGGGGATTTTTTGCTTTCTCTATTACGAAAATTGGAAATTAATGTTTACCCGATGCATTGCGGCAAATCGTTATGGTAAAGCGTTTCTTGCTTTGTTGTAACCTTTTGCTGATTCTTCTGTTTTGGCGTCTAAGGTTTTACTCGGTAACATGCGGTAAAATAATCCCGATTCATTGGTGTTGTAGACTTGATCTGCCATTAAATTTTCTTGTTTAATGAAGTCATCAAACTCTTTTTTTGAATTTTTCCGATGCATTAGTGTCACCAGACAAACTTTCTATCGTGACAGTAAGTTGGCGTATACCATGCCTTTTCTTCCACTTGTCCAGCCATCCTTGGCTGATAGTAAAGTATGGGTCTCCATTAGGCAAGTGTGAATGTTCAAACAGAGCTTTTTGTTAAATAATTAGTTAAATCAGTGTCAGGACAACACCAAACGAATAATGCTTTGCCCAGTGTTTCATGGTTAGCTTGTTTAGCTTTTTCTTCGATTATCCAAACTGTCTTTGGGTATCATTTTAAGCAGAAATCTTCAACATTTTTCTGTTTTTCTTCCAGTTTGACACGGTTGACGTTCTGACACTAAAGTTCGCTGCAATCGTTTTCAACGGCTCGCTTTTATCAATCCTACACAATGCTTGTCGTCATGGTCAACTTGTACAATACAGAAAAGAATACACAATACAATACAGAAGAACAAGTCACATTTGCAGCCGAGAGGAACTGATGCGTGCGCATTTCTTTGTACATACAACTTTTTGTGTTATTTGTTCCTAATTCGGTCCTAGTTATCCGAAGATCCGAGTTAGCAGGGGCCGACTCACCGAGGTTCTACTGTACTTGCAAAATCTATGATTGTATTTTTTTTTGACAGTGAAGCTTAAAAATGTATTACCTAACTGAAAAATAAGATTAAAAAATTCAAACATAAATAATTAAACTCCCAAATTTGTATTCTACTATTTTATTTGCAAAATAGAGTATACACATGTTTCTGCATAAGTATAGGTATACACCATTTTCCTGACTCTCTGCTAACAGAGAGTGGGGTGTAATATCAAATTATTGTATTCATAAACTTTATAATTTTGAATCTCATTTGATTTTGAGATTTTTACCTCTTCTGTGTTAGGTACTCCAAAAATGTTCAGATTTTTAGAAAATCAGTAAATTATGTTCCTCGGATTTTAGTTCCATCAAATGTTTTGAAACTAGCAGAAAACAAGACAGGATGGAAGAATTAGTTGAGAATGCCCACATGTTATTAACACTAAACGTACCGAGATTTCATTTGACCGCAATCGGTCAAATGACAGGTTTTTAGATAGGGACTTTATTTTTCCTGATTCAATGGAGAAATATTGATTTTAATAAGGAAATATTAAACAAAGTAACTTTAAGATAATAATTAAACAAAAGTTTATTTTGTCCATCACTATAAAAAACAAAAACCTTAATAATAGGTAATTCATTGCAAACCGCATTTGCAAACAGGTACCAATGTACATTTTCCACAAACATATTTCTTACATTTAGAACAGATTTTTATGGCTTTATCGCCTTTACAATACTTTGTTTGACATGTTTTACATGTATTAGAATCTGTCGTAGAATTAGTCTATGTTCTTTTCGCATTTGTTATTCTTATTTTTTCTTGTATGGCTTCTCGATAATCAGCGATAACCATATGAAATGGTCTCAGATAAACTTTTAGATTTTTTTTTCAACTTTTACAGATCTATGCTTGGAACTAAGTAAAACTACTTTTTTCTTTGGCTTACTTCTATAAATTGTAAGAGTACAATTATCTGACTTGAAAATTTTTGTTGAGAACCGTTTCATATCATCTTTCTTCTCTTTCGGAATTATGGGCAATTCCCTTTTATTGGAGCGAATAGTTCCAACTAATGTAGTCCTTTTTGCTAAAGTTTTGTAGCTAGGGATATGCTTGTAAAAAAGTTGTCTTTAGTTACACCTCCACAAGCTGTAAATGGTTCCATCAATACAATATATTCGGCTAATGGTACTGACTTCTTCATCTTTTCCCAAATATGGAAGTGCATTTATGATGTACTTACTGTCGACGTCTGATGCAAACCAGGATTTGATGTCAAATTTATTTATTGGGCATATATTGTGTAAGTGCATCTTGCTTTCGTTGGAAATAGTTGTTTGCCCACAGTAACTTTTGCCCCTGGTTAACAGTTTTGGTTGTTCTCAATGAATTTATTCCACACCTCAGATATCAAGGTGAATTTATCTGTTTTCAAACGTTGGCTCCCCACACTTTTTTATCAAAACAGATAAATCTGAGAATTTCTATAAAACAACTTCTGCTCCTGGTCTCTGAAAAAAAATTTAGGGCCCCATGTTCTATTCCACAAAAAAGAAACCTCGTGTATATAAAATTGCAACAAATGCATCTAATTTCGCTCGAGATAGACTGGTCTTCATCTTACCCTTCATAATATTAATATAAAAATGTTATGAAGTGCTGCTCTTCTCGGTGTAGTACTTATTTGCATTTTTTCCCATACAGTTCCATCAATTGAAGTATGCTGATAATTTTTTTCATTTTCTTCTTCAGAACTTGAGAGCAATCTCATTCTTATTGGTCCTCCACGTTTGTTCACAATATTTTCTTCCTCATCGTTGGTATCTGTAGACTCAGACTCACTGTCTAATAGATCGTTGTCATTTCCAAATGGTATATCTTCACTTTCAGAGAGTTCATGTTCATCAGTTCCCGAAAACTCTTCACCTATGTTATTTATTTTTTCTAAGTACTTGGACTGTTTTGTTTCGACATTTTTCAGTGTAAACGGTATCACTAATGTAACGATAATGGAGTAACGCCCTAAAAAGTAAAATATAAACTAGCTACCAACAATATTTAGTTTTTTTAACCATTTCTTTCCACTAAAACGACACATGTAACTTGAAATTTTAGGCACTTTATTGAAATTTCAATTCACAACTATTTTTGATTGAGCTTACTACGCAACAGTCTTTGCAGAAGTGTACCACAAACTCATATAATACATAGAACATGAATGCGGATTAGATTTTCGATCCAATGCTCTTATAAGGTAGTAAATATTTCTCTGTCAAATGACCTGTCGTGGTAAATAACGGCTGGGCTACACATGTTTATCAGATATAACAAATAAAAATATAAATAAATGATGTAAAATTAATTGTATATATTTAATAGAAAAAGTCATGAAGTCAAATGTGAAAAATCGATAACATTTTATGCGAATTTTCTAATCAAAAGTTTTTACAACGGGTCACGTTATGTTTAGTGTTAACATAATGCTCCAACTTTATTATTTTTTATTTATTAATTGGACACAGCACAGGATAAGTTCATTGTAAGGAGTGACATAAAGGTACAATGAGAAGAAATGCTGAATACAAATGCCATTTACTAAGTTAGTAATAAAACACTAAAACAATCAGTCAGCCACACAAACTGTCATTGTACTGACATGATCGTGAATTAATTAATCAATCAAGTGATTCAAAGTGCATTACAGAATTCAACAACAAATGCTTGATCGTGCCATATACATCATTGAGGAAATCTGAAATGTTGTCGTGCGCGGGGTTGGAATTAATATACAATGTGCTATAAACCTACTAATTTCCAGGGACTAACTATACCATAGAAATATAAGAAGTGAGAGGGAGGAAAAAATATACCGGAATAGTACCAGAATCTTAAGAATACAAAGGCACTCTCAGCCAATTATCTCATCTTATTTTACTTCGTGTGTTAGAATTTTTCTAACTTAGGAAATAGTTTTATTAAATTGTGGATTATAACAGCAAATGTAATAAAACATTTTCATATTCCAACCCACACTCCAACCGTAACCCTTTGTCATAAAGGATAGCTCACTCGCATTTTTCCAAAGACCATTTTGCAGTGGTCATGAATGACTACTTAGCACTTTTGCAGATATTGAGGGAAGATAGTTTAACAGTTTGTTTTTTTTTCTCTTGAATGCAATACATTGTAGGGGTGAGTAATATAAAAAATTGTTATTCTACAATGTTAGGCTATCAGCTACCAAGTAATATAAGGGATGCAAAAATTAAACAGTTTAACGTTACACCCTACCCCACTTCACTCTTTCCGTAGAAAGTACGTCACTATCATCGACTTGACAGTATTGTCGTAATGAATGGGACTGAGATTGGGGATCGAACGAAGATGATGCCATATGTAACATGGTCAAAATAACTTATCATTCTTTCTGTCGCAGAATTTATTTTGTCACCTCTTTTTAAATGCTGTCAGCCATGGCAAGCATAGAACAAATTGTTTACATTCCGTCCATTACGATAGTACTGCCAACTTGACAATTGTTTCCTGACAATTGGTATTTTGATCCTTAATTGTTCAGCGAACTCACAAAAGTTAATTAATTCGATTGCATTTCATATTTCTTGTTATTCATTCAAGTGTTATTGTTCATTCTCACTGAATGTGCTTTTTGAATACACCGATTGTGATAAAACGACTGATTGAATTTTTAACAATTTTCCTATACAGAATGTGTGTATTATTGCTTTCAATGAGATATACATATTTTTCACGTAGATTAATTGCTGGATGAACACATTAATCATTTCAAATAATGATTTTGCCTATTGGCATTTAACGGAAGTCAGTCTTCAGTAGTATAAATTTTGTTCTTGCAACTGAATAATTGCTTCTAATCTGTGTATAGACTGTATGTGTTGTCAATCAATAGCCGAGCAAATATCTTCCAAATTTGCATTAGTATTTATCATTTGCCATTACTTAGTCAAATTTTTGATATAGTAACTTTTTTATAATACTAATTTTTTGTCAATATGATAGTCAAAACATGGTTCTAAGAGTTCCAAAGCAAATGACATAAAACTTGGAAGGAAAAATTAAATTGAATTTTAAATTAAAATTAAATTTGTTACATCCAGATCATAAAAAGTGGTTGTTCAAGAATACAACAACCACTTTATGATCTGGATGACAAGCTGAACATTAATTTGTAATTGTGCACTATGGCAAACGAATCAATAAATACAATGACATAAATCAATCAACAAATATAATCAAACTTGATTGTTGAACATTTATCAAAAGAGTTGAAAGGCAGAAACTGACAATTGATGCAATTCCATGAAAACCCAAAAATACTAGTGTTAGTACAAATGTTAGTACCCTCGGCATAATGTAAAAACAGAATGTACGATCTTCAGCGGCGCCTTTACATCAAATTCAAACCCTCTTGTGTTTACATCAATTTCAAATCTGAAATGCATTATATTGTGAGATGGACGTTAAATTTGATAGTATAAAATTATGATTATAAAATTATTATGATTATTATTAACTGAATAATGATCGTATAATGAAAATAAAATATTCGACGGTAACCACTCAATAATTTAAAAAGACCAACAAATAAACATTTTTACTAAAAATTCAGCTCATAATATTGATGATTACTCAATTGTAAGGAGGATTTGCTTATTTTGCTATTAATATATTCGTGCTTATAACAGTGGCTATGGATGTGTGAATCAAAACTGCAAACAATTAATTTAATTAGAAGTAAACGAACATGTCAAACTACTACTACTACCATCACAAACTTATTTTACCCTTTCAATTAGTTATTTGCAGTATATTCAACAATATCATTTTACACTAACCAAGTAAGAATTTAATAATATTAATCTTATGATTTACTTTTCAAAATTCGAACAACTTAATCACCGGTAATTGTGGCAATTGGTTTTCTTTTTTTTTATTTCTTTGACATAAGTCACTTGTGTATGTTTGCTTTTTTTTGGATGCAGGTAGTCCAGAAAAATGTCCTTAATTTGTTTTTTGGATGTTGGTCTGGGTTTGTCTAAATGTCATACAATTCTAAACCATACCGGAGCTGTTCTCTAGAACCGGAATTAGTGTAAATAATAAAAGAAAAACATAGATTGTCGTGCAATTTATTAATAACATAGGTTGACTATAGCAGGCGTTTAAAGAGATTTTTTACAACAAAAGACAAGGACCAATACTGGACATTGGGTGTTTTTGCATCGGGTGTTTTTGTTTTGTGATAAGTTTGCGGAACTGCCAAAACTATGGTACAAAGTTGACATAAAAAAATCATTATAACGTAGAGACTAAAATGTTCTAGCTTGAGTTCACTTCAAGTTCGGCTTATTATGGGAATGTTGAAATGTCCAGTATTCACTTTTGAGTTTCCTAGATGTTTGTCATCATAGCTAATATATATAAAAATATCAAACTAGTTCATATATATTGTTTTATTGGATGTTTTAGATATTTTTAATGTACTAGCAGCAACGGCAATTTTAGTTGCCGCTGTTGTTAATGCGATTGTTTCTGAATCTTGCCAGATAGACTGGATAACCAAAAATATATTATATATTCATTAAGGGGTTAGGTTAGTTTTATATATATTGGAATGTCTTCCAAATTTTATGGGCATTTTATATTTATTTAGATCTGACTTTACTTTATTTATTAACGTTTAGTAACCACAAAAACAATCTTAGCTATATACGTATTTGCTGTATTGTATTTGTATGCGTTTAAAGCTTGTTTTTGTAATATGTTCCATGTTTTGAATGATGTTTTCAGTCAATGATTAACAGCTCTCTTGAAAAGATCATTCAAAATCTATGCATTAGTTCTAATGATTATGTATGGCTAAGTTGTAAGAACAGTTATTTTCCAAGCATATTCGTAAAACTGTATTAAAAGGATAGTGCAATAAATGATGCCAATATAATTTGTCGTTTTGACTTTGTTTTTAAGTGCTGAGGATTAGTGCACTTCAATTTATGTACATTTTTCTGAGCGTCTTTTCAAACTATTTTGATGCATTGAAATCAGTTGACAGTTTAAATGGAATTTTGATGCATTGAAATTTTTGTAGAAAAATTACGTAACTTGGAAAGTCACTGTTCTTCGGCACTTGCTATTGATCCCATTTCCTCATCCTTAAAACCTAAATAATTTATAAGCTACTATTTCACAGGTAGGTAAATTATGAAATATGACTATAAACGGCAATCCAACTAGAACAAATTATTTATTGTAAACGGTTAATGGTAGGTGAACCAAAAAAATTTTTGAGGGTACATTAAGTAGTTGGATTTGAAAAGACTGTTCCATTTTTCTTTTACTTACCTAATTCAGGAAAAAAGATGTTTTTATTACTTTTGATTCCCTTACGACCCGTTACCCACAATAGGATATCTTTATTGTTGAGAGATTCTGTTTGAGAATTTTGAGGCACACAGATAATTTTATTTCTGCCTGGAACTATTAGGTTTAACATTGATTTCTTTCCAATAATGCAAATAAGAGAAAAATTTAGTGTAGATACAAATTTAAGATACTTACAATTCACCCAGTATTTGAGCTTTTGTTGCATATTTCAACCGCACAAGTAGTCATAAAAAGTATAATAGTAAAAAAATTACCACCAAACATGATAAGTCCAATAGCGCTGACACAAAATGAATTTGCAGAAGAAACAATTATTGGAGTGAGGGTATGTGAAGCACGTTATCAGAAAATATCATATCCTGAGGCTGCAAAAAAATTCAGATGTGTAAGGCACAATAAGCTAATCGTATTACGCCATAGAGGACCAATTATGGTGGTGATTATCTATAGAGGAAAGTTTATCAGCAATGCATTGAGGTAACATAAATTTGGATAAACATATAATCTGAAAATAAATCAGAAGAAAGTAAAGTCAATCCGCAATTACAGAGTTGACAAGTTAGATATAATATTTCAGATTTGTCTTTCACAAAAAGGTATATGGGTTAGTTAACAGATCCGGGACAGTTAATTATCTTTTAAAATGACATTTTGCTAAATTGGCAGGCAAATATAGTAAAAAATAAACAATTTACTTATACTATTTTTTATTTTAATTTTTTTTTACGAGGTTTACCGAAAATGGAATACCTATACAGGGTACCTACCATAGACCGTCCATTAAAAATATATGGGGAACAGATAAAGCTACAAATCTGAAAATTTGAATACGGTAGGAAGGGAACTAAAAGATAAAAATATTTTCAATAAGCTGGCGGTTCCGGTTATACATGAAGTTGACAACAGCTTTGTTAATTTAAATGGAATGCCCCAATTTTATTTTATTTTTCTTAATCTGCATTCAATTTTCAACAACTTTCGTAATATATTTGCTAGGCCTAAACTTAATCAATTTCGAGATATTGAATTTTTTCGCAAAAATTATGCAACCGCAGCCACATTTTGAAAAATCGAATTTTCATCATTACGACTTGTGCGATAATGTTCATACTTCAGTAACTATTAGTTGAGACATCGAAATTTTCAGAAATACACTCGGCGGGACATTCTTTACAAAATTGAATTTAGAAATAAGAAAACTTGAAATGACAAAAAGCTTCCTTTTCCGATTATTTAAGGGTTTTCGAACTCTTGCTCCAAAAGCGATCCTTTGATAATACATTAATGAAGTATGGACATTATCGCATAAGTCAAATGATAAAAATTCGATTTTTCAAAATGTTGCTGCAGTTGGGTATTTTGCATTTGCTTTCCCATGACTTGGGTTCTAACCTTCTGAATTTTGTTCTATTAAGCCACGGCAAATTCGGATATTTTTCGTTAAATGTCCTGCATGTTCTACTTATTATTTGTTGGCATTGGCCATGAATAATAAATAAATTCATAATATCAACATTGGAGTTATTATTAGTTGCCATTGTAGAACACGGTAAGGACTTGTCAACGTTTCAAGAACTAAATATGTGAAATATCTTGATAACTCGAATTCCAAATGATACCTGTATCAATTTTTCACCCTAAATATGAAATCAACCAATATAAGTTACATAAACGTCAAAATTGATAACTAATTTGTAGGCAACCTAATTTACAACAAATGAATGTATTGTCAAAGGATCATTTTTGCAACAAGAGCTCTAAAAGTCTTAAATAATCGGAAAAGGATACATTTTATGTATAGAGAAACCTAATACCGTTTAACGAGGATTCTACATTCGATAAGATAAGAATATTTGATAGGTACTATTTTAAAAAAATCACTTTTGTCATTTAAACTTTTCTTATTTCAAAATTCAATTTTGTGAATAATGTATGTACGAATGTCCCACCGGGTGAATTCGTGAAAAGTTGGATGTCTCAACTAATTCTTAATGAAGTATGAACATTATTGCATAAGTCTAATTATGAAAATTAGATTTTTCAAAATGATGCTGCAATTGCATCATATATAAATATCTCGAAAATGATTAAGTTTAGGCTTGGCAAATGTATTACGAAAGTTGTTGAAAATTGAATGTAGATTAAGAAAAAAAATTAAAATTCGGGTCATTCCATTTAAATTAATAAACCTGTTGCCAACTTCTGGTATAACCGGAACCGCCAGCTTATTGAAAATATTTTTATCTTTTAGTTCTCTTCCTACCATTTCAAATCCAAATTTTCAGACTTCTAGCTTTATCCGTTCTCCATGTATTTCTAATGGACGGTCTACGGTATACACTTGTATATAAGGTGTCACATAAACACTGTAATACATGCAATTGATTTATATACAAAAGTGCCCCCCCTTTGAGATATCGTTCCCCCCAAAATTATAATTTAAATTAAAACTCTCCAACATAGCAATTTCTTATTGCAAACTAAAATTTGAGTTATTACGGAAAAATTACGATAATTTGGAGAAAATACAGTTAAATATCCTTTCTGGCGACTTGCAATGGAAAATTTTAGTACTATAATAATGATTACATTGGCAATATTTTAAAAACCACTTAACCATTTGTAATTAAATTTGGGGAATATAGTAAGTTAGTTACTATGTCATTCTTTGTTGAAATTTTGGTGATATTCCGTACCCTCCACAGTACGGGGGGTGAAGTGGGGTGGGAGTGTAATGTTAATGGGTGAAATTTTACATCCCCTGCATTATTCGCTTTGAAAGTTTTTGTCTTGTCTAACTTACCCCTAAAATGTACCGTTTTCGGGAAAAAAATTAAAACATTAAACCTTGTCCTTCAAATTTTTGGTCCAGAATTTTGGCTATTTATTATGTCCAATATGTGCAAAAGCACTTTGTCATTTGTAACCAAACTTGAAGAAAATGTTTCTTTCCTATACACCATTCTGTATTAAAATTTTTGAGAGCTACCCCTTACGATAAAGGCTGAAAAAAAGGGTGCCATGTAATATTGTAGAATAATTCATTTTGATACTTTCATGTGTCTTCTAAGTTACTAAAATGTGCAGTGGTTTACTGTTTTTCTATTTTTTAAATAACATTAACCCACCTCTGGCAATTCTATTCAACAATCCGATGACTCAATTCCAGTCACCCTAGAAACTAACAGAAGAAGTAAAACTCACTCAGATTCGCTGATTACAAATGACATTATGCATGAATACAAATAGACTGATATTTGCTATATCATTATTTGATAAAATTTGCTTTCTTTGTCCCCTGCAAAAAAGGTGGAGTGGAGTGGAGGTGTAATATCAAAATGTTGTATTTTTACTTTCATATTTTACGTACGAGTCATATTGACATAAAATTGAACAAACTGTTCTGAAATTTTTGTCATTTCTGCATCGCCACTAAAATGTAATGTTCGAGTAGAAATAGCATCTTCTTAGAATTTTGATTCGACTAGCAACTCGCTGTTAAAAACTTGTGGAAATAAAAAATAATAAAATAGAATGTATTATGGATTACCTTTATGCTAGGTATCATTAACGTAATGTAGAAACTCTCTATACCTCCATAAATGTTAACGTTTGCATCATCTTAGAAATCTGTAAGTTTAAGAAAAAAGAAATTAATAAATGTACTTATTTAGTAATCCTCTGTAGAAACAAAAAAATTTTGAGGGATGGGGAACATTACAGCAAAAACAATTGTCACGGAGCATCGGTCGACTGAGATGAAGAGGTGGAAATCCAATTCCCACATCCTGTTTTACTTCTTCTGTCAGTTTCAAGCAACGACTTGATTCTTGAGTAAAAATTCCAAAGAACTGGATTAATGTTAGTTTATAAATAACTTGAAGGAAAAAGTGGATTTTCTTTCTTCAATGCATTGAATAGTTCAGAAATTCAAAACAACTTTCCAAATAAAAGAAGAAGCAACCGACAAAGACACCAGTCTAAATGCTTTATTAACACTTGAAAAAAGTGGATTTTCTTCAAGTGCTAATAAAGCATTTAGGCTGGCGTCTTCGTCAGCCTAATGCCCCTGGTTGCTTCTTCTTTTATTTGGAAAGTTGTTTTGAATTTCTGAATTATTCAATGCATTGTTGTACTTTACTGATATAATGATCCAGATAAACTGTATCAAATGAAATTTCTTTATGAGAACATGTCGGTCACCATACAGGCACGTCACCAAAATTTGAATCACTGATTCTGTAAGTTTAAAGCCACACGTTTCTTCAGCAGATTTGGGAAGAATCTATTTTATTTCACAAAATATTGCCATAAGAGTTTTAAAATCCGAAAAACAAACCGTTCAAAATGCACAAGGTTAACACACACACGAGCTGGTACAGTATTTAATGGAAGCCAATCAGAAATTTGATTTTTTATATCTTTTAGAATGTAGAATCAACATCTGAAAGGATAGGCATTACTTTCTGGACACCTTATAATGAAAAACCGCTTTTTTCAACAATAAAAATTTATTAATTTTTCTTGCGAAATAACAGCTCCTCTGCCCATTATCTGAGAAGGTTGGTTTCCATTATAAGTATAAAATTGACAATAAAATGTTCAATATTCGTAAGTTCACAAGCAAATTAATAGTGTACATATAAATGAAATGAAGCAGTTACATTGATACCCCCTTAGTACAATTGGAAATTTAATGCCATGTATCATACAGAGAGAAGATATTTATCATCTTTTATAATTTATGTAATTTTCAGTTACGGAGTCAAAAATTTATCAAAAAGTTCACCATATGAAACATTATTACATTGCTTTTTCATTGTTTCATATTCTGCAATCTTCTTTTCGTCCAATTCCCTCAGTATAGCCAAATTTTTCAACAGCCGGTTTTTTATGATGACTGTTCGCACAGCTTGTACAAACTTACTCAATTTCAAATATCTCTGTAGCCAAGGTTCAACAAAGCAATTGGCATTATCTTCTATATCATGCGGTTTGTGAATTTTACGCAGTGGCCTTCTTCTCAGCAATTTCCCTTTATTTTCAAACTCTTCTTCTTCGATACCCTTGTCCTCGACGAAATTTTCTAAGAATTCAAATTTCATCTTTAAGTAATCGCTCTCTAACTTCACTTTGTTGTTGTGTAGAGCGCTCTTGTTCATATCTTTGTACTCACAAACCGAATTCATAAATTGGTTAAGTTTCATTTGATATTCTTTATAATTTTCATCTCGGTGCTTGTTTTTGAAACCAGTGCATTCATGTTCTTCTCTAAATTTTTCGCCTTTGCCTACTAATTCTTTGTTAATATCATGAATTGTATAGGGCTCTGGACATTTCTTTGATTTCGGCATTTTTGACAATTACTTTGACAAAAGTTTTTGTTTTATTGTTTTATGGTTTATTGTGTTTTCTAATAAAGTTTGGAAAGTTGATGAAAATTAAGAGTAGACATTTTAATAATATACTACTTACAATGCCATTCAATTCGAAGAAGCAAATACAACTTTTTAAAATGTTCATAACATTGGCTTATTAATACTCACTTACTTTTTTTTGTAACTCATTTAAGATGGCCAATTTTTGAGGGATTTAAATAAGAATTCACAATTTAGACATTTCGGAGTTCTTATACCTGATTATTTTTCAACTTTCAATAAAGTAAGTTTTTGAAGTATTCTTATAATTATAAATTGGTTGCTGTATGCTAAATCAACACAAAAAAAGTTTGTTATTATTATTATTAATTAACAGTATAAGTAGATAAGTGATATTAAATATAACGTTCAAGTTATTTATTAAAGATTTTAAGTAATTATTTGCTCTAAGACATAAGAGAAAGTAATTTCAAAAAAATCTGATGTTGAAATATTAAGGTGTTAACTGCAATTTAAAAAATTTAAACTTACAAATTCTGGTGAGTTATTATATTGTTTCAGGCCATCCAACATGTCTGCAGTTTACTGCAAATATGATAGTTTCAGTAAAGAAATATCGTTGGCAATGCATCGAGTGCAAATGCTGTTCCGTTTGTGGTACATCTGACAACGACGTAAGTATTGGATAAATTATGTTGCAGAAAAAGAGACATTACCCGTGTTTGATTTTATTTTTGAGGTTGTTATACAGTATTAATGTTGTAAAGCATGGGTTGTGCTTTACATCATACCCTATCAGGTGCAAAACATTGAAAGTTCAAATAGGGTGATCAAGTAGCCATTGATAATAATTCCAACTTAAATACTGCCTAGTGAAAGTAGCTTAGTTGGTAAAGAAGAGTTTTAAAGTCCGAAAAACTTGGTAAAAAATGTTCTTTTTAGAACGCCTGTTCTTGGGTTTTTGGTCAAGAAGAAATTGGTTGAACAGGAGATCATATTTAAGAGAAATATTAAATATATTTGCAAATTCTTATTTCTTACGTTTCAAAACATATTCCTGACAGTTCTCTTTAATCACTTTTCAAGCATAAATTTTGTTAATCACCAACCTTTGTAAGTCAAATACTTTGAATCACATAATAATGGTTTGAATTATAGAAATTTTGTGTTGCAGATACATTTTATTGACTTTAACTTCACAAATATTCAATGTAAATTAGAATACTTTATAATAAATAATGCATGTAATATATAATGTAATAAAAGTATAAGAGTTGTAAAACTGTATATTGTATGTAGTTTTACTCTTTTTCATGATTACCACTAACTGTCAGGTAATCAACAATATTTTTTAGTATCATATTCTCTAAAATATCCCACTTTGACGGATACTCAGAAATGTGTAACTCATTATCTATGTTCATGTACTCTTCTAATATAATATTGAAATTGTAGACGGAGGTCTCATTAATTGCTTCAGAAAACATATTTTGACTTACAGAAACTGTTACTACCAGAAATTTTATAAGATTGCATTAAATTTTATAAAATACATTCATATTCGACTTACAGAAATACAGAAATTCGAGTTCCAGAAAAAATATCATACAGGTATGATTTAGGGCTCCCATTAAGAAAAAATAAAAAGAGGAGTTCTACTGAATTTCAATTTAATATCTCCTGTTGTTCTATGGCCCATTCGTTATAGAATGTAGAGTATTGCATACGAAAGAAATTTTAAACAATATAGTGTGTGATTTTTGTTATGGTTTCATATTTGTGTTGAAGTTTAAATGTCAATCACTCAAAACCGATCATTAAATTAATTGATAATAAAAAGAACTT
The DNA here is from genome assembly GCA_033557515.1 of Diorygopyx duplodentatus. Taxonomy (NCBI): domain Eukaryota; kingdom Metazoa; phylum Arthropoda; class Insecta; order Coleoptera; family Scarabaeidae; genus Diorygopyx; species Diorygopyx duplodentatus. The sequence continues at coordinate 1,883 of JAWQRJ010000432.1, read as the reverse complement.
TAATGGCTTTGTAACTTAAGGTTGGATATTCTTTTTCCATCGATATCCAAAACTGAGACAATGTTTGTAATTTATGTTTGGACACCAGAAGACAATTAAGTTTTCTTTTTCTTGAGTTTTAAGTGTGTTTGATATGATGTCTTCCATGAAGTAATTCTTAATCCATATATTGCCATTGCAAGGATCCTCATTATTGGTGATTAAAGTTTTTAATTAATTCCCTTAAATGTTGACTAATTATGTTTAGAATTAATTTTCGGTTTACGTTAGCAGCAAATAAAAATTCTTCCAAAAGTGTCATTTCTATGTTTTTCTCTCGTATGTGACTATCCGAAAAAGCCAGCTTCTTTTTAAATGCATCCATCTTCTTTCTCAACGTAGAAATATTTGTTGAAAATCCCTGAGAAAAATATTAAATTCAATGAGAAGACTAAATATGTCTGCCATATTTGAAAGTTTAACCATCCATTTCTCATTTGACAAAGGCCCTGCTGGGTGACTTTAACGGTAGGGTGGGAAATGATAACAAAGGCCTGGAAAACGTGATGGGTAAATATGGTGAAAGGAAAACAACCGCAATGGGCAGAGGATAATGAACTTTTAATGTAGAGGATAATAGACTTTTGTATGGACAATTATCTGATGATTGCAAATATGCTGTTTGAGTATAAGGAAATACACAAGTACGCCAGAATAGACACGGGAAGGGAGGGTAGGTCAATAATAGACTATATATTGGTGGAGAGAAGTAATAGGCATAAGGTGATGGATGTAAGAGTTAAGAGAGGGGCGGAGATTGGGAGTCACCACTATTTGCTAACAACGGAAATCAGATACAACTGGGGAAAAAGAGATGGCGAGGTAAGAAAAAGAAGTTTGGCAGTAAGGAAGAGAGAAAAGATAAACAGATATGAACTAAGTGACATTGAGATTAGAAAACGGTACCAGAATATTTAACCATAAGAGAAACAAATAGATTGGGAGAGGAGAGGAGATGGGGGACGATATTCACAGTGGAGGTGGAAAAAGTGTGGGACAACTTTAAAAAAGTGATAGTGGCAGCAGCAGCAGAATCACGTGCTAAAACTAAATGTGTAGAAAAGGGAAAAAGGAGAGCTTGGTGGTCACCAGTGATCGACAAGGAAGTCAAAGTGAAGAAGTAGATCTGACAAGAATATCTGAAGGGAAGAGATGAGGAAAAGTTTGAAGAGTACAAGCAGCAAAGAACCAGAGTCAAAAAGCTGGTTGTAGAGGCAAAGCAGGAAGCATGGAAGAATTTTGGGGAAAAGCTAAAACAGAATAGCGCATGAAATCAGAAGCTATTTTACAAATTCTCAGAAATATAGGAAGAGAGAGAAGCAGTGCCAGTTGAGACATATAATAAGCAGGGATAGGGATGTACTGGTGAATGAGGGCCAGATAATGGAAAGATGGAGAAAATACATTCAGCAGATGAACTGCTGAATGAGACGGATACACGTGAGCAAGGTGATGTGAGCGAGAAACAACTACATTGCGGTGGGCAGGAGAGGAATCAAGAAGACAAGATGGACAGTAGGAAATATGGAGAGCAATTGAGAAACTAGTGACGGGAATGGCCGCGGGTATGGATGGAATAACACCGGAAATGATCAAGAATATGGTGGAGACTGGAGTGAGATTGTTGGGCATTGTCCTGACAGTCGCCTGGACAAGCAAAGTGGTGCCAAGAGAATGGGAACGGTCTGTGATGCTGTGATACAAAAAGGGTGACAAGAAAAATTGCGAGAATTATAGAGGAATCTCCCTGCCGAGTGTGCCAAAAAAAATCTATTGGAAGATACTGGAGAGTCGAGCGAGGATGACTCTGGAGACACAGCTAGAGGATGAACAGTCTGGATTTA